>JAEQML010079583.1:0-11941 GCA_016904865.1 Pissodes strobi | reverse complement strand
AGGGGCTGTACAATACGAAACTACAGGCCGAATAGGCATATCCTGTATATGTAATTTGATTAAAGAATATAATTTAGGTATTTGCGGGTTCATTAACACAGGGTTAGATTTAACGTAATCCGGAAAAATGCTAACTTCTTTAACAACTTCTTTTACAAGTTTCTGATAGTGTAATGTAGGATCAGAATTAATTTGTATATATTTCTCTGGATTTAAAAAATTTAATGTTTTATTAATGTAGTCTATTTTGTTTAAAGCTATTATAGTTTTTCCTTTGTCGGCTCTAGTAAAAATAATGTCTGAGTCAACAGATTTCTTATTTATGGATTTAATTAATTGGGAATCATAATTATAATATATTTGTTTATATGAAGTAATGGTATTAGCTAATAAATATTTATCTAAATTAGATAAATGTAAATTAGAAGAAATTAATTCACATTCTACCCCTAGTTGGTACTTAGTATTGATATTATTGTTACTTAAGTTATGGTTAAATCATTTATTTAGGATATTAATTTCAGAGGTATTAAAACTAACCTCAGTAAAATTAACAAATCTCTTATGAAATTGATGATCTAAATAAACTTTAGAATTATTGATATCATTGTTAGTTTCTTTAAATTTCATTTTTAATCTACGTAACTTATCGCTTTGAATTATGAATTTTTTGTTGATATTATCACCAATAAGAACCCTAATTTTGTTGTCTAATAAGTCAAATTCCAAATTACTTAGTCTTCTTGCTAATTCCATATGTATTACCTTCAAATAAATGTTTAAAATATCCCTCTTGTTGTACTGAGTCTTCCTGTCTTGAATAAGCCATTTTTTCAATCCATACTGTTGTGCAGTTTTTGCTGATGTGCTATTGCACATCAGCAAAAATAATATCAACAAAAAAATCATAATTCAAAGCGATAAGTTACGTAGATTAAAAATTAAATTTAAAGAAACTAACAATGATATCAATAATTTTAAAGTTTATTCAGATCATCAATTTTATAATAGATTTGTTAATTTTACTGAGGTTAGTTTTAATACCTCTGAAATTAATATCCTAAATAAAGGATTTAACCATAACTTAAGTAACAATAATATCAATACTAAGTACCAACTAGGGGTAGAATGTGAATTAATTTCTTCTAATTTACATTTATCTAATTTAGATAAATATTTATTAGCTAATACCATTACTTCATATTAACAAAGATATTATAATTATGATTCCCAATTAATTAAATCCATAAATAAGAAATCTGTTGACTCAGACATTATTTTTACTAGAGCCGACAAAGGAAAAACTATAATAACTTTAAACAAAATAGACTACATTAATAAAACATTAAATTTTTTAAATCCAGAGAAATATATACAAATTAATTCTGATCCTACATTACACTATCAGAAACTTGTAAAAGAAGTTGTTAAAGAAGTTAGCATTTTTCCGGATTACGTTAAATCTAACCCTGTGTTAATGAACCCGCAAATACCTAAATTATATTCTTTAATCAAATTACATAAACAGGATATGCCTATTCGGCCTGTAGTTTCGTATTGTACAGCCCCTGCTGTTAAACTTTCTGAAGAATTGATTCACATTGTAGGTAAATATTGTAATTTCAAATCTAAATATTCGATTAAAAATAGTTATGACCTAGTGAATAAGATTAAAAATGTTACTTTACCATCTAACTCTAAACTTATTTCTTTTGATGTTAAAAATTTATTTCCTAGTGCACCTCCGATTGAAGTGTTAGAATTAATTAAAATTATGTTAGATAAGAACCATATTAATCACATAATAAAACAGGATATTTTAAATTGCTTGTCATTATGTTTAGATCAAAATTATTTTGAATTTAACGATAAGATTTACACTTGTATCGAAGGTTTAATAATGGGTAATCCACTCAGTCCTATTTTAGCTGAAATCTTTATGGATAATTTAGAAAAATCAATTCATGAACACCATCTTAGCAAATATTGCTTATATTGGTATAGATATGTGGATGACATTTTAGTTTGTTTTAATGGGACGTCAAGACAATTAGACATTTTCTTAGAATTCATTAACACATTACATCCCAATATTAAATTTACAGTAGAATTGGAACAGGAACACTCTATTAATTTTTTAGACCTCAAAATTTCAAATGTAAACAATAAACATACCTTTGACATCTACCGCAAACCATTACGGATATAATTATTCACAACTCATCTAATCATCCGTACAATCAAAAAATGGCAGCATTTAATAGTTTTATACATAGACTAAATAACATTCCTTTGTCTGAAGATAATTACAATAAAGAGACTAATATAATCAAACAAATTGCTGTGAATAATGGTTATAAGGCTAACATTGTTGATACTTTAATTAAACATTACGATACCAAAAAAGCTTTAGAATTGGTGTACCCAAAAATTAATAATAATGAACTTAACAATTACCAAATTTTAACACACACAGGAAAGTTAACACAAAAAATATCACAGTATATAAAAAATAAAAATATGAATGCCAAAATTGCCTTTAAAACCAACAATAAAATTAGTAAGTTCATTAAAAATAACAAATCCCCTACACCTAAAAGTAAGAAAAATGATGTCTATAAATTAAATTGTGGTTCCTGTTCCAAAGTATATATTGGTCAAACTGGTAGACCTTTTGAAAAGAGAATTAAAGAACACGAGTCTTGTTTCATTAATGGCAAGGATACTTCTAACTATGCTTGTCATTTAATTAATGAAAACCACATTTTCAATAATGATTTCAATGTTTTACATATTGAAAATAAAGGTAAAAAATTAAATCTGCTAGAAATTATGGAAATCAATAAATATAAAAAATTGAATATATTACTTAACGAACAAACTGATTTTGGGTTTTCTCCGTTATTGAACCTTTCCTAGAAATTGTTAAATTGTTTCCTTTGCTATTCATAAGGCGCCTGGGTCAAGATTATTTTTTGTAATTTACCTGCAACAGCGGAACTATATAATTTTAGCATATTTTAGTGTAACTATTCACATTTGAAAAAGACGTTACTGTCGAAACACGTGTCATGTTTAAATAAAGTTAGTGGAAATTTTTAGGTGGTTTACTTATTTAAGTGGTTCTTAGTTATGGATCTCCATCAAGTAAAGGCTAATTCGATTAAATTCTTATTAAAACTAGTTTTTCTATATGTTGGTCAGGGCTAAAAAATGGTTTGTAATTTATTATTTTTTTTTTAAATGAGTGAAAAAAATAGTAAATTCAATCTAATACATTTTGATTAAAATATATATGTTACAGGAAACTCAAACACACAAATTTTACTAACACAAGGGAATTAAATAGGCGGTGACAGAAACTGTAGTGGTTCAATCTTAGACCACCATTTCCTCAAAACAATCGAGCCAACAAACTGTTACGTTAGCTAAACACAGCCAATTCTTAGAAACTTTGCAAAAAAAATCTGGTTTTCCGTCTTTTGCAATATTTAAAATTAACTTTTTAGCCAGGCTGTGGTTCTAATACATCCTCCCGAAGAGTACCTGTAAGCCTCATAACTGAGCTTCTTACGGTCTTTGGTAAATGTTTGTCGATCTCTCTTTTTTTCATATTGCAAAAAAAGCTCTATTGCAAAATTATTCTGAAACAGCCTGCGACTTAGAATATTCGCCATCCGGGTCTTTAGAAATGAGATGGCACTTAAGTTGAAAAGAATAAATCGATCAAGATTTGTTACAAATTCGATCGGGTGTGGTCTGTCAGGACAGAATACTGCATGGCGACTACTTAAATATTAAAATATCATTTATATATGAGAATTTCAATTGCTTTTAATGCCCTCGAAAGGTACTGTAATCGTGAAAATTTTAAAAAATATATTAAAAAAAAAATATGAAAGATTTTTATTTCACCGTGGACTCACAGGCCACACCCGATGATCGGAGGGTTAATTGACATATAAATAGCTCCAGCCTTGAGTATTGCTTTTATTATAGTCGCCTAAAGTTAAATAACCCAAAGAACGAAAAATTTGAAGAGTCTAATTTCATATTAATCAGCCCAGAGTGTACTGTTATTCATTCTTGGTCATCCTCCCTATCTCACTTTTTTGTGAATGAAAAGGTGCAAAAAAGATCTTCCCGAAAGGTACCTGACTTGTCATTCTAGTAGCCAGGAAGTGTCGAATTTAGCATTGCTGCCTACCCACCAAATTAATCGTAACTAACTCTTCATGTACTACATGGCACAATTGCTGTGGCCTTTCTCAACATCGTTCTTCTATAATATAATACATGATATGTTTGTATTTCTTCTACCATGCTTCTCGTTCTTTCGTTACAACTACTTGTACACCAGTATATGTTTGCCCCCAGGATTTTTCAAAGTTATCCATTGGGCAGACACACATGATGTGCTTTCGCATAACGTATTTCTTCGCAATATGGGCACATTCTTTCTCTGCTTTTTGTCTAGCAAATTCGTTCTCATGGAGAGAGGAGACAATCCATATCTCCTCGGCCAGAGTTAGAGATTTATTGGCTATCGCTCTCGCTGCACGGAACTTTCATCATTTTTCGTCTTACTTCTTGGCCTGGTTAATGTGCTTGGCGACGTTAAGCATTGTGTCCATACGCCCCAGAAATGTATGACCATCAAAACATCTTTTGTTTAGCCAGTACCACCACGACTATGTCGTAGCAAAAATCTGCTCTCTCTCTAACAGGTCGCGGATCTTCACTCCACAGGATTGGACACAGCATTGAGCGCTGTGAGACACCGCTGCTCTTATTCCAGATTTTTGCTGTTGCTTGAACCTCTAATTTTATGTACCTTTACAAAATTCTCTCAACCTGAGTCGAGTCAGATGTACCATTTAGTACCGATTGGTATTTCTTTTTTTCTGATTTCATACATCTGAATTTATATTTCGACTTCCAGAACTTGGAATTTTCCCCTTTTGAAGAAATGTGTTCACGCATTTTCTTAATACTCTTAGATTCCGTCAATCTTTATTCTTGGGGGTATCTCATCACAACGAATCTGGGATCTGGGTTCTCTTAAATCCGCTCATTATTCCTCGTACTTTATGTCAATTAATGCATGCATGGATCATAAATTCGTTCTGTTCCACTTCAGTTTTCTAAAGGTTGATTGACTGAATTGAGTCTTGCACTTTCAGATTTCGAACTTTTCCAGACCTGCTCAACTGCTTCAGTTCTCTGGTTAAGCAAGGTCCTGGTATAAAGTCGTTGCTAGGTCTTCGGCTTGCTTCGCCAATAATTTTGATGATATCTACATATCCAGCTAAATATTTAGCATCAAATAAGGTGCGTGTCACTGAATTTGCTGATTTTGATTCTTTTCTTGCACGTGCATTAGCCTCTTCGTTCCCTTGAATTTTCTGGAGACCAAAACAGATTTACTGTGTGTCATCGCACCAGGTCAAGGAAATATTCTATCATGTTTAAAATGTATCCTTATACAGGTAAAGTGCTTTCAAAGCTGCCTGGGTGCCAACAAGTTACATAGTTCAATGGAATAGTTTTAACTTGGGCTGTATTTAACCTCACTCCACCTGATGCCTTGGTTTTGGAGCTGTTAGCGTACCAGATCAGATGTTCAATTGGAGTTTCAGCAATTCACGTATTTTTTTAGAATTGAAGTCCTTCTATCTGTGAAAGTCTTTGCGTAATTTTTACCTAACTTCAGATTGCAATTGACTCGGTCATTTTAAAAAGGGATCAACTCTAGTTTTCCAGATCTTACAGGAGAAGCAAGAACCTTGTAAATGTTTAGTTTAAAAGTAAAGGTTACCAGGTCTTCTTCTGGCGTATCATCAGTGTTGGGAACTAGACATTCATGGAGTTCATCGTAGAATGGTTTGTGCGCTTCTGGAATACACCGGTTTTACAAATTAATATCCATGGGCTAGATTGTAGATTGCTAAAGAGTCGGTTCGACTAGTTTCAGCTGCCCGGCATTCTACCTTTAAAGATATTTTGTGCATGACTCTACAACTTAATTTGTGTCCAAGAGGCGTAGGCTTCTTCCAAACGAAGCTATTGAAGGTAATAGCTGTACTCCTTCAAAAGTACTTGAGCCATTTGCAGAGTTGGGTTGGACATTGGCAGAGTAGATGTTCAGTTGCATTATTGCAAAATCTGCATTGGTCGTCTTCTGCTTGCCTATTGTCTTTAGGTGGTATTTTACCGGACAGTGTCTAGTGAGCAGTCCGGCGACATTTCTAATATCTACTCTGTTCATGTCTAAGAGCTGTTCTGCTCGTTTCGTAGAGATGGTGATAAGCCTTTTCGCCTGTCTTAGTCCTGGAGTGTTTCTCCAGTAGGATGACAGTTGGTCTTTTTCTCATTTGTTTAGTTCTTTGGTGATGTGGATTTCATAAGGCCACAGTAGGGTCCTGGACCATGATATGATGTTCCAGCTCCTTCTTTCGCAAGGCAGTCTGCTTTTTCGTTTCCCTCTATTCCTCTATGGCCAGAAACCCACATTAAAGTTACCTGGTTGCGTGTTGCGTGTTGCTAGTTGTTTTGGGGTTTGCTTACATTCCCAGACTAGCTTTGACACGCACCTGAAAGCTTTTAGAGATTTTAGAGCCGCCTGGCTGTCTGAAAACATGTAGATGTGCTTTCTGTGAAGTCCTTGTTTGAGGTACTCTTCTGCACATGTATTTATGGCAAGCACTTCCGCTTGGAAGATGGTTATTTAAATGTCTAGCGGTTTGGGTTAGTTTGGGTTCGTTAGGTAATGGCCTAACCGAAATGAAATATACTTACATGAATGGAAGTGATCCGTTTTCATGCAGAATAATGCGTCTATGTTTACTGACTGAAAATTGGTGGAAAGCATCCAGAATAAACTACTCTTTGGACGTTCTCCAACCTAAGCTTGGCTATTTTTTGCTGGCCACTCGACTAAGGCATTAAGTGTTAAGAAGGTCCTTAGATATCTGGTGTCCAGCCATTCTAAAATTTATGTTCCATATCTTTGGTTCTATTTACATGGTCTAATGGCCTAGATCTTTGTCTGAAATATGGAAATATGTTTTCTCAAAGCAAAGCTTCATTTTAGCATCACTCCATCTATGCTTTTTTCAGTACCTGCCTTGGCCTTGGAGTTGTTAGTCAACCAGATCAGCAGGTCAATTAGAGATTAAGTAATTCGTGTATTTGTACAGAATTGAGGCCTACCTCAATCAATCTTAGGTAGCAGTTAGAGTTTTGCATTCTGTAAATTCTTAGCGTCTCTCCCTCTTTTATCAATAGGTGCAGTAGTGTTAGGTCCACGAGTACCTCCATGACTAGGTATAGTTGCGGTCGATTTCATTACACCTGTGATACCTGGATAATAATCTGGTCTCTAGGTTTTCCTGACTTGAGTTTGGCTATATTTCTTGCTGCCCTCTAAACTAGGGCAGCAAATGTGAAGAGGGAGCCTGATTACTCTGGTGTTCAGCTACTTTGGGGTCCAGGCTCCATGTTTTGCTATACAGTTTTTGCTAGTATAGTTTCCAATTTGTTTACAATTTCATTTATTTGTCTGTTCCAAGTGACTGTGGAGTTAAAAATTGCCTCCAAGATATTTCACCATTACAGCCATAATTGCCTCTTTACAAATGGTATCATATAAGTCTTTTGAGGATTGATATTGAGAGCACGTTGCATGCTACTCTAGGCACACTAAACACAAGCTTATAGGACTGCCTGAAACTGATGTAGTTAATAATATCGTATTTTTTTTTAATAAAGCATATTTCTTTATTTTCAGCTGCAGGCTTAGGAGACTTAAGAGATAACCAAGACGCTACTTTAACATATGAAGGAGAAAACTGGGTTTTAATTCAGCAGGCCAGTAATTTCTTACTTAAAATATGGCCAAATCTTCTGGCTGGCGTAGAGATTACTTCTCCACTAAAATCGGTGGACTTTCTTAATAATGCTGCGAACATTCTAAAATATAAGTTTACAGCTCGGACAACGGAAGAATTAGCAAAGCCTGAAAGTAAGTAAAATATGATTTTAATGCTGCCAAGTAATATTTTAAACCGCCCATAAAAAGGCGTGTTGACTTAGCTAGTTAAACTAAACTACTCAAAAATGAATAGGGATATTGTTTTTTGTATTTCTTTGGAATTCTGTATGCAATATCCATTATTTTTTATTAACTAAACTTTTGGACAACATGTTTTTATTAATTTTTTTTTGTCACATTCTGTGTTAACTTCTCCCGAAACGGTTTTGGAACTACTTGCCTACTGGGAAAAATAAGGCAATTATACAGCGCGTCCCAATTCCGGTCATCGCTATTGAAATCTCGATCAATGCACATTTCAACTTTTCCGTTGAAACATTTTGACCTCTTCATTAATATCATCTAGCCCGGTGTCACTTTATCTTACAGTAGTTATTTATCCATTTCATTTTTCAGTACCTTTCATAAGTATTAAGTTACAAAAGCATACATAACTCATTTTTTCCGTCGTACTAATCTAATTTATTAAATGTTTAGTGTTTATATTGATAAATAACGTACCAGTTTCCATTTGGTAATGCAACATGCAGCAAAATCACTTGACAATGGAAGAATAGTCACATATTGCCGTACGCAGGTACCAAAGAGGATATCGTAAAGATGAGATAGCCGCAGTGTTGAGAATAACGCAGAGCAATATTTCGCGAACGATATCTCGGTACAGAGAAACTGGCAGTGCTGCAACAAGACCTGGAAGTGGATCACTGCAGGTAACAACTCCTCGACAAAATCGATTTCTTATCATTAGTGTAAGAATGCGCTCATTTTCTACTGCACGACATCTGCAACAAGTCTTTTTCAATGCCACTGCCACCCGAATCTCGGATGCAATCTATTAGAAATCGCTTACGTGAGGTACGGATTTCACCATACCGTCCTCTGAGAAGCACAGCAAGCACTCTTGCCCACGGTTACGTTTAGAAGAGGAATCGCCTTGGAATGACATTATATTTAAAGACGAGTCAAGATTTTGTCTGCATAATGACAGACGTCGCCCAAGAGTTTACTGAAATGCGAGATATCGTACTTTAGCTCAATATGTTCAACATGTTGTTGCGTTCGGTGGTGGAGGTATCATGGTCTGGGCAGGAATCTCGATGGATTTTTGCACTGATCTCCATATCTTTGATGGATCTCTAATTGGCCACCGATATATATAAGGAAGAAATCATTTTGAGACCTGTGTTGAATCGTGCCAATACAGCTGGACTGCGTAATTTTATATTGCTGGGCGACAATGCAAGACCGCATAGAACGCAAGTGGTTTTAAATATGGTTGGCGACGAAGAAATAAATCATCTTCCCCTTTCACTCCTCTCTTCGGATCTTTTTCCTATAGAACATATGTGGGACTTTTTGCAGAGATGACTGGATGACTATCATCCAGAGCCTACAACTTGACCAGAGCTCAGCGACGTGTTCTAGGGCAGCAAATACCGCAGAAACATATTAATCACTACATTGCAAGTATGCCAGTAAGGTGCAGAGCTGTTATTAATGCTCATGGTGGGGCTACACGATTTTGATTATTTTACCAAATTGTTTTAAATGTCTCTCTCATTATTTTTATTGCTATTATGCTTTTATACTAGTAAATAAACTTGATCTTTAAAACTTGTAAATAAAATTGGAGCAAGAATTGTTTTTAAATGATTTAAATTGTTAGCAAAAATCTTTAAAACTTTACTAAATGGAGTTTGAGATTTTAATTGCGATGACCGAAACTGGGACGAGCTGTATAATTGTCTTATTTTCCCCAGTAGGCAAGTGGTTCCAAAAAAGTTTAGAGTTAATAAAAAATAATGGACATTGCAACTCTTTCTAAAGCATCCTGTATACTTGAAAATTAAAACCTTCAACAAAAAACAACTAAATCATTGTAAAGCCAATAAAATTATCCACCCACTGTGAAAAGCAGGTTCCTCTATATGCTTCCATGCAAAATATACAGGGCTCCAAAGAAATAAAAAAAAATCAATATCCCTATTAATTTTTGAGGAGTTTATATCAGATTATGTCAGGATTGACATGGATACTTCAAAAGCACTGCATCTCATAGCTGCACCAGAGAGAAAATAAGCACCTCAACGGAAAGGTGACACAAACTGGACAATATAATAAATAATGTAACTTTTTTGACAGTCTTGAATCTTCGTTTCGTTCTATGATGATATTAATTAAATTTGAAGCCAAAAAAGGATATTTCCTGATCCAAAAGGTTGCTTATAAACCTCTCCCGTTGGCAATAATTAGTACTATTTTTGTTGATTGTTTTGCTATTAAAATGAAACTCTGTTTACGATTTGAAGCTTATTATTAGCATGTTCAATATTACTCAAATTTTGCCAGATAATTTAGGTGCGATGTTAACAGTTTAGTATTAGATGAAAAAGGTAATATGAAAATGGAAAATATCAAGACATGCTTATCTAGTTTTTTCTCTGGCAATATTTTTTGAGGGCATATATATGCGATATATCGATAATCCTACTTAGTCAAATTCAGTAAAAATATGTGTACATTCTTTGCCCTATTGAATACGTTTTAATTAATTTTTTTGATTACTTGCAATTTTAGATATTTTGCAAATATATCAATGGTTAACCTGCTACTTGCTGAAACTGACAGCTGACAAACGCGAAGCTCTTGTTAATGACGGAGTCAACAAATTCTCTGCTAGAAACAATACTCAAGTTTTCTATGCGAGAAAGTTGGGAATTGCGTACATCGAGGTAAGAAATTGTGTCCATTTTAAAGAAACAGGAAATATCTATTTATCACCAGAATTTTCCCAAAGTTGAAAACACTATTGTTGTAGATTCGATCTTGGTCGATTTTCTAAACAAACAAAGACTGCACATGGGCAGTATAAATTACCGCAGGGGCTACTTCTAAAGTGAATTTGAAAATAAAACAAAAATTTCTGTCAGTGCTAGGTATCGACTTCACACCATATCAGAATAACAATACTTATAAAGACTAAAGAACTGCATAAACAATTATAATCCTAACAAAGTATACGATTATAAATACAACATTGCAGCTAAACACAGTTATATGTTTGTTAAAGTTCCTACCGAACCACTCACCACTCAGTGTAAGCTTGATTAACTGAGCTCACGCTGAGATGAAATACAGTAATATACAAGTTATAATAAAAGGAAAAATATTACCTTAAAGTCCACAATAAGCTACTATGTACAATATATATTCACTAATTAACGCGCAACGTTCAACCATTGAGCCGTTTATCTTCAAACACAGGGAAAGTCACTTAAAAACACTTACTAAGTCTCTCCTTAGCTTGTATATACGTACAATGTACAGGGTTATCCGACGAGGACTAGGCAAGGCAATTTTTTTACTTTCCCTGTACTTTTATAACAAAACTGAAACAGCCATCTTATGTAATTTTCTCCCGCGAATTCGGATATATTCAGCAAAAAACAATTGAACATCAAATAAAAGTGCTAGGGGTCACTTTGACTTTTTTTAAATGGGACACCCTGCATATTACTACATTTTTGGATTGTCTAGTAAAATCTAAACACATTTTGTGTATAATATCCTATACCTATCTTTAGCTGTTTACCAAATATTGACAGTTGAAAGTCGGGTATCTTGACACTTTGACAGGCTCTAAAATCTAAACCGCACGAAATCAAAGAAAACGGTTTGCACATTCCTATCTTGGGTTTTTATAAGCTATCGAATGATGGTAACTTTGAATTTAACCGGAGGTTTAAAAGTTCCGGTTAATTTTATCCGCAGGTTAAATTCGAAGATACTATCATTCGATAGTTTATGAAAACTTAAGATAGGAATGTGCAAACCGTTTTCTTTGATCTTGTGCGGTTTAGACTTTAGAGCCTGTCAAAGTGTCAAAAT
>JAEQML010079582.1:0-11941 GCA_016904865.1 Pissodes strobi | reverse complement strand
TTGTTATTCATTATATACACAATCGATATAATCACATCTCCGATTTATTGTATGGCGCAGGCTTATGCTGACGATACGCAGCTATATTATTCGTTTAAGCACTCGGACATTTTACAAGCTGGACAAAATATTTCTAGGGACTTAAATACTATAAAAGCACTTTCAGATGAACATAATTTAAACCTAAATTCGGATAAGTCAAGGGTGTTATGCTTCGGTAGTAATTTTAAGAGAAATATTATTAAGAATTCACTAAATCTACAAATTGATGGCAGGCCTCTAGCTTTTGTCTCTGCTGCAAAGAATCTCGGATTGTTGATTGACGAAGAGTTACGTTTTGGTGAACATCTAAAACAGCTTATTAAAAGAGCCTTTTGCTCATTGAAACTATTATACAGTAATAGACATATTCTCAGTTTTAATTTAAAAAGGATTCTCTGTGAATCGTTGTGCCTCTCTCATTTTACATATTGCGATTTTATTTATGGCCCCTGTCTATATGAGATTGATAAGGGCAGAATACAAAAAGTCCAAAACGCCTGCTGCAGATTGATATTTGGCCTTAGAAAATACGACCACATCTCGGCGAAAGTGTCGGAATGCAACTGGCTCAATATGAGTAATCGCAGGACTCATCACCTGGGAAATTTTATACATAAAACTATTAACAAGCCAAATACTTCTGAATTAATAAAAAGCAAATTTATCCCTAGACATAATATTCATAAAGTAAATGTAAGATTTCCTAAAAAACTCACAATGCCTAGACATAAAACAGCTATGTTTAAAAGAAGTTTCTCTTTCAATGCTATTAATCTGTATAACTCACTGCCTGAAGAATTTAAACTTTATAATATTAACAAGTTTAAGTATAAACTCCGATCTCACTTATATTGTGAACAATTGCGTGGACGGTAGTCTGGTCAGCGGGGTGCTGCGATGGGCGATTTGGATGGCTGCTTCCTTAAAATAAAATTAAAAATAATTGAAGGGTGCTGCTTAAGATGATTTTAAATTGGTATGTATTCGGGTATTTTGACGCTCTTTCTCTTCTTGTGCTTGGTGATCAACGATTTTTTCTTGAGGTTCTTTTTTTAGTTTTATTTAGTGTAGTGCTGTTAATAATTTACTTGTTTTTATGTTTAAGTTGGAGAGGTGTGGTGGGCTCGCAAAGGTTGAGTGAGAGTAGCCATAGGCTAGACTTCGCCTGGGTGGGTGCACTTCCCTCTTTTAGTTTTTCCTTCATTTCTGATATTATGTTTACCATTATGTTTTATGTATTACTTTTTCTGAAAATAAAAGCCGTTTATTATTATTATTATTATTATTATATAGGAATCCTCTCCAGCTACCCTTAGAGCTTCATTATACTGTTCTTTAGCCCCTTTATATAATGCCTTATGTTCATTGCAAACACTTGAAAGTACCCACAATAAATCCAATCTCTCTTTACATTCTACTACTTCAGGCGTATTATACAAATTTATTTTGTTTCTTTTTGTTACCTGTCCTAACAAGCTTTTTAGGGAAACTCATTTCAAATATTGGTATTAATATAGACATAAAGATACTCCACTGATTCTCAACATCCCGAGCATGCTGTTCATACACTGACAACCATGATTCCCTAGAAACAGTCTCTCTAAAACATTCCATACTTTCTGCACTAAAAAACCTTTTATACACAGATTTTCTTTCATTCACATTTACTTCCCAGAAACATACTACCTGAGCATTATGATCTGATATGTTATTTTCAACTACACAAGAACTCCAGTCACATTTGTTGGTGAAAATGTTATCAAGACAGCTACCTGCCCCTTGAGAAGACCTGGTGATATCTGAAATTGTGGGTTTTAAATCAAAACTCTGCATTAGAGAAAGAAAATTTAGTGAATCTCTGTTTTGTAAATGTAAATCTAGATTAAAGTCTCCAGCGATAAAAACTAAGTTTAATGGGTTATTTATTAATTTATTCAAAATTGCTTTCCAAATTGTGTAACAACTGATCAGTGCTACTGCTAGGTGATCGATACATACATGCGCAAATGAGTGTCTTGTCGCCCATGCTGACCTCCACTGCTGCGCATTCCAACATGCCCTGTAACGAGAGTTCTTGGATATCATCTCTTGCTCTCCACTTCAAGTCATTCCTGCAAAATACAGCTACGCCCCCAAGCTGTCCCTCTTCTCTGCAAAAAGAGGAAACCATATCGAAGTTCATGATTTTATAACTTGGTAGTGCCTCTTGCGATTTCCAGTGCTCTGAAGCACAAAAGATAATGTATTCTTGTTGACTATCTAGAAAAACCTGCAGCTCATCAAGACAGTTTCCTATGGAACACAAATCTTGGTGAATAATCGATACGTTCCCTTTTCCGAGTACTGTTGAACTGCCTTGATTTAGGATTCTTGGTTTTGCGAACCTAAGAGTGAAGAGTGGTCACCCTTATTAATAGAAATGAAATTGAGAACAAATTCGTCTCTTTTGACTTCACTCAATGAAAAATTCAACAATATATAAAAAAATGGTTAAGAAAATTTTCAACAATAATAATTGTAATAATTTTTTAGTATAATAAGCATTTAATCACACATCAGGGAACATCAGAAAATATTCTACAGTATGTATGTTATTATGAAATTGTTTCAATACTAGTTCTACCTTTTCAGGGATGCCCTCTTTGGGAAGGCAACGAATACACTGAACACGAGAGGCGACAGCTCCTAATCGCGCGATTGCCTAACGTCCAGACCCTGAACGGCGGTGGTGCCATATCAGTGGATGAAAGGGAGGACGCCGAAAGGGCCTTTATACGCTACTATATGGATAAGCCTGAGAGTGACCGCCCAGAGAGGTAGATATCGCATACATGGCTTTTCTTTCCCCAATTATTCTTTTAATGGAGTAAATGATATAAAAGTGCGACGTTTTAGCGTAAATTGACAATTATTATAAAATGTCGCCACTAACGGCTATGGTTTCACCTGCTCTGTGCGGTATAATTGAGGTTGTGTGCTGTCAAACATTGCTGAATAATTATAAAATTTACAGGCAATCCCCATTAAATATAAAATAAATATCATTTTAGGTACTCCGACCTTGTCCAAATCCACGGTAAACTCGATCCGCTGGTCAACGTCGATCTCAGGCCGGAAAAGCGCGTCAAGATCACTTTCACGTGCGGCTCGAACAGCGAGGTGAGGTCGGTCGACATCTACCGCACCGTAAGCGACTTGAAAACGCGACTGGAAGGGTTTGCCGGATTTCCTGCTTCTAAGATGAGGCTGTTCTATGTCGATCAGGATCTCAGAGACACTCAGGTAAAGAAAGGCCTTCGTGTTTTGGGGACGTGAAAAGTCCTAGTACAGGCTAATATTTTTATGTAGCAGCAGAAATCAACAAGCATGTTTTAAAATTTGAATATTTTAGCCCTATTACTATATCTAGTAATTATTATAATAGTCATGAATTTGTTATGTTTAGGGTCCTGAATCGATGAGATTCCCGTCGAAACGACTGTTTAGTTACAACATCCGGTCCGGTGACGAAATCATCATCGTCTGTAAATTAGAAAATAAAAGAAGGAACCACAGCGAATCCAAGTAAATATATTTTTTGGTTTTGTATCAGGTTTTCGATTATGAAAATTGTCTAGATTTTTAGCTAAACACCATGAAATTAATGATTATTAAAAATTCGATTGATAGTTTTCGACATTGTACTATGGGCTAAAAACTAATCTTGCACATTAATTATGTCTTCATCGGCTTCGTTTTTTGATGTGGTGTGTACTTGGATTTATTTCTGAATATTTTAGATATATTTGTTTGATGTGGTTTCACTCGTAATCAAGTCAATTTGCACAAAAATACTTTCAGTGTTTTTAAGTGGCACTATTAACCTTAAATTGAAAATGTTAGTTGCTATTTAATCAGTCGATCTTGCTTTCAATTTTGTTTCTACATCATTCGATATCTCACTATCTGCGATGTTAATATGCCTAAGCAATCATCGTGGTTTGTGTTTAGACAAAATCTGAAAATTTTCCTAGAAAACGATCATGCCATCGAAAGTGAAACGTCCGAAAGCAGTTCAATTGAAAACCCCCATTTTTTAAAACTTAATCTTGGTTGTTCTGTTTGAATTTCGAGGCATTTTTGTTGTATAGTATGTAGGGCTCTTATATGGAGCACAACCGTGATATTTTTAAACTTCCTAACATAATATTCTTTATTAGTATTACAGAAAAGCAAGAGAGGGCGATGTACAACCTCTAGCTAGTTGACGCAGCTTAGCAAATTAATAAGTAACAATGTACTAACCCGAAAGCTAAAAAGCAGCTATATTTTATCTAAGGTAACTTGTAATAAACTAATGAAAACTATGATTAATATATTTATATGATTACCTCTAAATATAATAATTTATTGAACATCGATGATGACAATGGTTTCAAATCACAACCATTGATTAAGGATCTAATTTTATGCGTTTTTTTTCTTGATTTTTTGCAGCAATTTGACTCCATAGTCACAATCGATGACAGTAAATCATAGGTAGTGGTAGTATTAAAAGCTTCTATCAAAGTCGAGTATTTCATTTTACTTCAAACAGGATGAAACAAATTATATTCATTATCCTAACTTACACAAGAAACTGTATGCAACACATTATTGCAAATACAGCTGTGATCTTTATGAAATACTCAACATTTCTTTGAATTATGATCTAGATTAAGTAGTGTTGAAGATGTTTTAGTAACATTTGTGATATTTTTGCCAAGAAACTCTCCAAGTTTTGGCGCAAATAAAACTGCCATGTAGTTTTATTTTCTTTTAAAATTTACGAGATTATTCACAACATTAGAGAGATAGTTTTGTTCTCGAAGATCAGCAGGTCAGAACACCAAGTATATGTGCCTCCTATACGCACCATTTGAACAAACAAACTTCTCACAATAAGCATTTTATGATATGATAATTTTATTTCATTATTATCTATTTCGGGTTTTAAATGGTTTAGGTTCATTGATGAATATTAATAAAGCATATTCAAGAACAGCTGTGGTTATGCACTGTAACAAATAGTAAGATGATCTTGAAAAACACAAAACATAAAATGAACTATAACAAAGCTAAGAAAGAAATTATGGAAAATCCCTTTTTTGTATATCATTTTGCAAATCTACTGAAGGCATTGCGATATAATATACTTACTGCCATCTTATTTTCGTTTATACTTACTGTTGTATTACGTTGAAAGTTAATATATTTGTTAGACCTAAATTATAATGGTGTTTGTAATAAATAGTTGGACTATAAGTCTATATTTGTGATAATTTATTAAAATAAGATATATATTCATAGGTATGTATACAAAAAAATAAAAGAGTTTGACTAACAAATGTCTGCATTTTTTCACTTATATTACCCAGGTTCCAGGTTTTGATTATGGCGTTGCTCCTAGGCAATTGCCAGCTCTATTACTTAATGATCACGTAGTGTCTGGCTCTAAACCATCACGTGACCATCTATAATATTTAATAATAATAATTATATGTAATTTATTACTTTACATAACCAAAAGTGCTGTGAGACAAGCGTAAAAACAATGCAGCATCAAGCAGTCTACGATGATTGGGCTAGGTTAGTATAACAATACATGGATGATGGATACATTAAGCAGACAAGCACATCTAGGAAAAACAAGTCATTACCAAGTTGAGCATTACAATTTTAATTTGTTGCAATTAATGAAATGTATTAAAAGTTTGATTGGCTCACTTGAAATCTTGGCTAGAATAGACTTAATTGTTATAGGAGATGGAAATTGCAGATCAATAAACTTTCCGTATAAATCATGATTGTCAGCTTCATTAATGGGGCATTCGAAAAAGATATGATTAAGATTTTCAATTCGACCGCATTCGCAATAAGGGGTATCTCTAATATTTATTCTATGTAACATTTCTCCCGTTAAACAATGTCCAGGGCGCATCCTAATAATAGTAGTAATATGTCTACGGTTTATATATGGCAATAAGGAGAACCATCTTTTCTCTGGAAAAATACTTTGAATCGAGAAGTATTGATAATTTTTCTTACTTACTATAGATGACCAGTTTTGTTTAAATTTTACTTTAAGAGACCACTTAATCTTATTGTAAACCTCTACCGCATCAATAACCATACCATAACCCTAGGAATATTTAAGATTCTGCCCACATTGGCAAGTGTATCCGCCTCTGTATTTCCAGGAATGTCCGAATGCCCTGGAATCCATCCCAATCTAAGATCGAAGCCGTTCTTTCCTGCATCCAAAATTAAACGTTTAGTTCTTAAGGACCAATAATCTGCTTTGACATTCAATAGGTTATTATTTATTTTTTGTATTGCGCTTTTCGAATCAGTAGAAATCTTTTTATGACTTATAACTTTAACCGCCTCATGAATCGCAATTATCTCTGGTTTACAAATCCCAATTAAGTCATTAAGTCTGGCTGAAAACTTAAAATTTAGGCCTGGTATAGAAATACCACAACCCACTCTATTATCCTTTTTTGAAGCGTCAGTATAAACAAAAGAGAAAGTATATTTATATTTCTCTGTAGCTGAAAGAAATTTTTCTTTAATCATCAATTCCTGTTTATTTATATTACAATTAAAGATCTTAATTGGCGAAATTAGTGTATCAAAATCAACTTCATAACATGGTAGATTCATAGATTTATATATTTTATTCATATAAGGAAGGTAATTTTCAAACATTTCTATAAGGTAGGTGACCTTATGAATATTAATGTGACGAAATTTGTAAAGTATATACCTACGACTCTCAAGAATAATGCCTAAAATCGTATGATTTTGAATGCAAACGATTTTTCTTAAATAAGCTGAAGCCAAATTTCTCCTTCTTTGACCTAAATCCACCATAGAGGCCTCCACCAGGAGAGCTGCTCTAGGAGTGGATCTCATGCAACCTAAGCAAATACGTAAGCCTTCATAAAAAACAACATCCAATCTATTGAGCGCTTTCTGACTGGCAGGCTTAAAAAGTGTAGCACCAAAGTCCAAATGAGAGACAATTAAAGCCTGAAAAAAGATTAATAGGGTGGTCGGGTCTGCACCCCACCAAACCCTACACACTGCTTTTAGCATATTAAGTGACTTTTTAGCTTTATTGGCTATATAATCAATATGCATGTCCCATTTAAGATTTTTATGAAAAATGATGCCCAAGTACTTAACTGAAGATTTATATTCAATTGTTTCACCATCAATCCTAATTGGGAGCGGGCAATTCTTCCTACGTCCCTTGGAAAACCAAATCGCCTCGCACTTATCCAATGCTAGACACATTTCATGATTCTGAAGAAAATCATAAACCCTTGACAAAGCTTCAGTGATACTTGCCACCATAGCGTCAATGTCTCGTCCCTTCACAAAAATCGCCAAATCGTCAGCATAACCTATAATATTTACCTCACCCAAATCCAATTCAAACAGTTCCGCAACATAAATGTTAAATAAAATTGTACTTAAGGGAGAACCTTGAGGAATACCTTTAGTGGCTAAATACGGCCCCAAGAAGGACCCATCGCTATTTCTGGCATACAACAATCTAGCACGTAGAATTTTATGAATTACATTATTTATTTCTACCGGTATCTTTAGGTCATTAATTTTATTATACAATTTATAAATATTAACATTATCCGAGACATTATCGTATGCTGATTTTATATCCAAAAATACAGCCAAAACCGTTTCTGAGCTTAAAAATGCATTAAAAACAAATGTAGACAAATATGCTGCATTATCAAGAATCCCTCTTCCTTTACGAAAACCTAATTGTTGCTGAGATAAGATATTATTGTGTTCCAAATACCAATCAACTCTATTTTTAATCATAATCTCTAAAATTTTACAGGCACATGAGGCCAACACAATTGGCCTATAACTTTGTGCAGAACTAGGAACTTTATTGGGCTTAAGCAGACAAACGATATTATAACTTCTCCACGGTTCAGGAATGGACTCACCCAACAGTATATTGTTATAGATATTAATCAAAATTTGTTTACCTCTGCGGGGTAGTTCTTTAAACATCCTATATGCTAGATCATCCATGCCTGGAGAAGACGATTTTTTATTTTGCAAAGCTAAATCCAATTCCTTATTATTAAACCCATGAATTTCAACATTTATATCAAGAGGCCTCATGATAAACAGGGGGTCTATATTAACAGATGACATTCTTTTTAGAACATATTTTTTAATGTTATTGTTAATAATCATTTCTTTACTATTACCAGCATTATTTTTACAAGAAATGTTTTAAATTTTATTCCATGCATAAGAGGAATTAGAATTTCTGTTTAAGGTATGACAAAAGTTCATGAACTTCTCCTTTTTCTTTATTTTTAGTCTTTTCCTAGTAATAGCCACAGTTTTTTTAACATTAATATAATTTTCAATAGAAGGAAAATTGTTAAATTTTTCTATATTTTTTTTTCCTTTCCTGAATCCAAAGTGAACACTCATTGTCCCACCATGGATTGCCCTTACTACCAACTACACCGCAATGTTTTTTTGGGATGGCTTCATCAGCGGCCAAATTCATAATTTCAATTAATTTGTTGTAATTTATATTATCATTAGCCAAAACTAACTGTGTGAGAACTTTATCATAATACATTTCCCAATTTGCTTTGTTAAAATTTTTTAAAAGATAAGTATTAATCACTGATTCTTTTATATCAAAACCCATACAATTATAAGTCAAAATTGTAGGAAAATGGTCGCTGTTACCGCAATCCTTTATCGTGGTCCAATTGGAACACAATGCTATCTCATTCCCAACTAAGGTAATATCTACTGCACTAACGTTATTATTTCTTACATTATTTAATAGGGTGGCTGAACCATTATTCATAACCACAAGATCATTTTTTAAAAGGAAATCGCTTATAATTCTTCCGCCTCTATTTATAGGCGACTTATCCCATAAAGGGTGGTGACAGTTAAAATACCCCATAATAATTATTTTTCTGTCATTAATATTTTCTACAAGCGCTTCTAACAAAGATTGTTCAACCACTAAGTTAGTATTAATATAAATATTAATAATACTTAACAAACCGATTTTTAATACAATATACTGGGTATTTTCTGAACAAATTTTTTTACTAATTTTGTAAATCATGTTACCCTTAACGCAAGTGGCCACGCCACCATAGCCGTCAGGTCTATCCTGCCTAATTACATTATAACCCTTAAGATTAAAGGCCCGGTCAGGTGTTAGAATTAAGTAAGAGTAAATCTGGTCTCTCCTCCATAATTAAATTGTTAAAATTTTCTGAGTTTGAACGTACACTACGAACGTTCCATTGTATTATTTTTAGTTTTGTTTTATAGTTCATGTTTATTATTGAAAAGGTATCATGCAACGAAAATATTATGGAGGAAAGGAAATAACCAACCTAATTACCTACCCGTCCGAGAGTTGATCCAGGTCCATATATGGCTCTGGAAACGTCTCGAACATGAGTAGCTCCCTACAGATATTTTTGTTAATGTCTGAGGTGTTCCGTAAAAAAATTAAAACTGTATTTAAATCAAAATTATTATGATCAAAAGAAATCTGTGAACGTGCACTAGTTGATGGCATGGAAAATTTAGAGTTTGATGGAATTTGAGGCAAGTTATGCGGCAAAGATTGTGATGCTTGTTGTGACAAGGGTTGTGGTCTTGAATTAGGAAAATATAAATTTTCTTCATGGGCCTGTCGGTCGTACCCTTTTTAAATGATTCTTTTTTTATTGTTATCTGTAGAAAGAACTTGCTGAAACGATCTTTTAGTCGGGTTGTTGCGAAAATATTGAGTTCTCCTTTCTGCAGGAGTAAAGAAATCATCAGATGTTTTTTTTTTGAAAAATTCAGTTCAGTGGTTTTTTTCATTAAGGGAAAATCGTTAGAATTATACACATAATCTCCCTTCGAGATATAATTTCTTTTAACCAATTCATTTGCCTCAAAGAAAGTTACATTTTCTAATGCCATTAACTGTTTAATATTTACTTGTCTTAAATGTTCGGATCATTTTTTATCAGTTGACCTGTGGTCTTCCTTACAATAAAAACAACTAGTTTTACATGTAAAGGATTCATTTTCCATAACACCGTGTAACGGGAGCAATATACACAGAAACATTAAATTCAAGAAAGTAAAAGTTAACATATTTAGGAGTTATAAGGCCTAGAAAAGTAAACAAAACTGTACCGGTGGGGACATAAGAAACATTCCCATCTTTGACCACTTTCTTATTCATTCTCTTGACCCTTAAAATCTTAATCTTATTCCTGTTCGAACAATGATTTAATAATTCATCTTCTGTTATATCTACATCAACCCTTCTACAAATGCTCTTCGATGTCACGAAGTTAAAAGGGATAAAAATTTTATACCCTTTATCTAAAAGACTGCGATTATCCAATAATGAATTTGCCGCATTCGTCGTAAATTGAACCGCAATCCTATTTAGTCCTTTATTTGTTATCTTCAGAATATCAGATAAATTTAGGTTAAAAATATCCCTGGCAATTTTAATATTATTTTTTTTACCAATAGGAAAACCGACTTTATCAGTGGATTCAATATAGCAAAAAAAAAGGTCCTTTATCTGAAGGTGAATACAAAACAACATTTTTTATTTGTTGTTGATCATTTGAATCTAGATTTGAAGAATTTAAAGAATTTGGAGACATAGCGATAGGGGACCCCCCCCCCATGTTTCTCCCATTTTTTACTGCCAATCAAACCAGTAACGTATAAAAGCTAATTATGTAAAGCACAATTTATCAAAAATAAAGCCAAAGTAAAGGCAAGTAAAATGCTCAACTCACCAATTAAAACGTAGGACAATGTTGTTAAATTAGAAATCAGACAGCCAGTAGCCCCTCTATAACTTAGCTCTTGACTCGGACTTCAAGAAAACGCTGCTGCTCGTTCGAAGGAATTCACAGCACTGCTGGATTACACCTTTCACGAAATGAAAAGGATTCAAACTCAAACTCAAATATAGCTTTATTATCCAAAGAAATGTTACTTCTCATTGACAAAGCTGAAAACGTCCTAAAATACTTAATTCTATATAAACACAGAACTGGATATAAGTTGTTATAAGAAAAACTATATAAATACACTAATTTATTATCACTAGGCAGGTCACAAATACATCTAGTAAAATGGATAGCTAAACCTATGATATAAATGTATTGAAAAATTCCAGTTAAAATAATTTACTTAACATGAAAACACAAAAATTAGAGCTAAAAGACCCGTAAACAATAAACAAAGTCAATTTGTAAAATTTTAATTCAGTTAAAGTTGTGGACAAAGTACTCGTCTAGTGTATAAAATACTAAAGATAGAAAAATCTTCTTCACTCTTCGCCTGAACAACATATAGTTGCTTATCTTTTTAATTTCTAAAGGCAAGTGGTTAAAGATCTTTTTTGTGTCATAAAAAATTGTTTTTTTTGTTAAGGTTGATGAGGGGATAGGCAAATCTATTACATCAGACCTTCTTGTATTTGATTGCCGCCCAGATATCATGCTGCCATATTTCTTGGATAAATAGGCAAGCCAGCGTAAGGATTCCTTCTGAGACAAAGTAAGGCCTGCATGATTGCCTAGGACCAATTGCCCTTTTTTGAATAATAAAAACTTGCTGAAAAAGATAAGCAGAACAGGACCCCCAGAAGCAAATACCATATCTTAAATGGATATCTACTACAGCAAAGTATACACTTTTGGCAATCTGCTTATTTAGGTGGGATTTAACTGCCAAGACTGCATAGCATCCTGATGACAGCTTATTACAAAGTGCTGCTATATGGGCATCAAACTTAAGACGAGAGTCTAAGGATACACCCAAG
>JAEQML010079579.1:0-11943 GCA_016904865.1 Pissodes strobi | reverse complement strand
CTAAACTTACCCTTTTCTTAACTAATCTGCCCTAGAGTATTTTAATTTTCACCAAATACGGGGTATTACTACTATAGTACTCTGTCTACGACCATTGATAATTCGAGCATGTTCCGCCTTCACCGTTATATATTCCTTCTTTTAATTCAATGTTTAAAAACCTTAGTTTTAACTGTGTTTACTGGATGTCGCGACGTGTACCAATTTGTTAATTTATTTATTTCCTTTGTCATTGTTTGCTATGTAAACATACAACATTATAGCTAAGTAGTGTGTGGTGAGTTTTTTTAAAATTTTCTGTATAATTTTGACTTTTATTGTAATTTTGACGTACGTTTGTTATTTTAATGTATTTCTCTTATACAAAAATATATTTTAGAGTCTGATGATGATGAGTGAACTCATCGAAATGCATAACTCTTAAGGCGGGCGGCCACTGCGAGCGAAACGAAGCGAAGATAAGTTTTCTAAATATCAGCTCCCATACACTTAAGCGAAACTAAACGAAAATATAGAAACGAAGATTTAAGAGTATGGGTGCTGATATATAGAAAACTTATCTTCGCTTTGCTTAGTTTCGTTTCGCTCGCAGTGGCCGCCCGCCTTTAAACTAAAGATTGGCATTTTCATTTGTGGAGAAAAGTCTTCCCCCTTCTTCTAACCCGCTACATATTTTACTGTTGAGGTAATATTTTTCAATGATTTTTTGCTGGCCTCGCAACTATCCGCTCGTTCTCATTTTTTAGGGTTGCCAGGTTTAAATTTAAAAATCGCAAGACACAAGTTCAAAAAGGGAAGGGCAGATACAAATAAAGAAATACATTTGGTATTAAACTTAAAACACAAATCCCTCAGATCTCCATGCCTAAATGAAAATTACTTTTTACATAAGTTGCACCGAGCTTTTCATTGTCTTCTTTAAGCCATGAAAACGTATTTTCCCATTCTTCCTATATTTATTTAACCCTTTAGCTCTTTTTGGCGGGGCCATTGGATCATCCATTTTTACAAAATGCTAAAACTAAAGCACCATCAAAATATATTGCACTCACTTTTTAATTCTAAAAAACTTACCTAATAATTCCTTCCTAACAACAAAAAATTTAAAAAAAAATTATAAAACTCGCCTCCGTTTAGCGAAAAATGGCGCCAAGTCAAATAGCCTAAAAACAATTTGTAATTTAAACATTTTATGAAATTCAAAACATTAGGCGTCCTGTTCGCAGAACGCTTAAACTCGGATCTCAAATCCAGAACATCCTGCGAAATTCAGGACACCTGGCAACCCTAAATTGTATTGATATGGTTAATGCCTTCTTTTCACGCGAGCGTGTCCGTTCACCAGCTCGTAATCTGAACCCAAAAAATGGTTAATTATTTCTCTATTTTCTTTATTGGTAAGAAAGCCATTTTAGGTTTTGTACGAGTGTATTTCCAACAGAAAAATTATTTTGCGGAAATCTTGATTAGTTCATAAGTAAATCAATTACCCGACAGATGGCTGTAGCAATTTACGTAAAAACAAAAAAGTAGTATATTACAGGGCTAAAACGGGAGAACGGTAGATGAATCGCTAAAACGGTAGACATACCGCCTTAGTGGTAGATCTGGCAACACTGATTGTTATACGTAAATAATATGTGTGATTCGCGCTGATGATTGTGGCAAGTATCGCGTACATTTAGACTTTCTTACTTCTTATACGCCGTAAAGAAGTCCCAAATTACTCGAAATCAATATCATTTCGCTATGTAGTTAATAAAAGACATGTTAGAAGACGTCGTTATTGCTTTTGCAGATGCATCAGTGATTTCCACACATGCTAAGGTCTCAGACCCTCCTTTACGGCAAAAGTTCAGGCTCAGATGGAATATTTTAATTTATAAAGAATTGTAAATAAGCTTTGATTAATCGGCTGCGTATTATATTTCCAAAATGGGTTGCATTTGGATATTTTCCTGTCGTAATATTTAGAAAGAATCTTTTTAGTTTTGCGTTTTTAAATATGACCCTTAAAAGGACACTATAGGGTAGGTATCATTGCTAATGGTTGTGCTGAAAATGTGCGAATTAATTATTACAAATAACCTGTTTAAGACCTTGAATAACCCAATTGCCCCAGAAGAACATGGCTTATTTTATATAATAATCTATAACTGCAAATCTAGCAGTTTTACACAATTTTATAGTTCGTAGCTTGGTTCGTAGCTTAAATAATGGCTTACAAGTAATAGTCGTAATTTATGTACTCCAAAGCTTTTGACAACAGGAATCATTCTTTAGAACTTAAGAATTCACAGACAAGTTGAAGTTTTAGGTGTTTATCCTTGGGTGATATATGTGTAGGGTCCTAATTTAAACAGTACCTATGTGAAGGTATGTGGAATAAACTGTCATGATATAGTTGTATTTTTAAGTCATAACATTATAGGCTAAAGGTCTACAACAGATTACTTTCATCTAAGTACTGCTAATAACGCTACTTGAGGATACCGAAGACTACCAAAGAGTACCAGTGACTATCTACCATTAAGGCGACCAGAGAATACTAAAAATTATTAGTGACTACCAAAGAATACCAAATATTGGCAGTAATTGCAATAGGCTAGATCTACCAAATATATTGGTTAGATCTGGAAAAACTGTCGCATATTTGCCATATATTGTTGGTAGGAATAGAGATAAAAACCTAAACTAAAGGAAACAAAATAAAGCTTTAATATTAACAAAATAAAAATATATTTTTTTAACTAAGAGTTTCGCTTAAACATAATATTTTCTCTGTATAGCGGGATGATGTCCAGATAGTGTTACTGGACCATAAAATATGTACATCTGCTACTTATCTTTTTTCCGGGCTATGTATACTATAGTTGCTCTACAAAAATATTATTTCATATATATTTTCAGAAGTATGCTTAAAAACTCTACCTTTGCATTCTTTATTTTTAATATATCGCATCGTAGTCATTTCCTTTCACATTTAAAATATAAGAGAACAAACAGAAAACTTCGTAAGTCTAGATTTTACTTAGATAGAAAATTGTTGGTTACCATAAAATGTCAAATAAAACCCATTGACTTATAAACCTTTGCCTTCTTCATGGAAACAAGAATTAATAGTAAGTGAACCAAGTAAATGAATTTAGCAAAATGAGGAAATAGTGGGTAATATTATAAAGGCACATATTAGACCACTCCGAAGAGGGTGGAAGAGGGTGTGAATCATACATGTACCAAAAAAATATTAGCATAGTAGGTAGGTAGGGTAAGCAAAGAGCGTCTGAAATATAAACAAGTACACGGCAGTTAACTAATCTAGAAGTTAAATAACTGAACCTTATTTCGTGACTTGCTTATGCAAATACTTTCTTGAGAACAAAAGGCATTTATTCAAAAATTGACATATTTATTAGGTTTTAACCGAATGTATAATTTATTATCTAATTATGAAAATGTATTTGGTAGTAAACACGATTTTGCGTAACATTACGTGAATATAATTAATTATTACACGATTATCTGATAAAATTTCAGAAATAAATGGTAAGCCAGAAATATCCAAATATTTATTTACAGTATGGGTAATATCAAAAATAATCTCTAGCATTGGTAAATTTTTAAGGGAAGGCAAGGTAGATTTATTTTACTGTCGACGACGCGTCCGTCGTAGGCATAATAAACAGATATTTACCGTTATTACAATAGAAAAGAAACATTGTGTTGAATAATAACACAAATTTATAAGAATATTTAAATTATTGGTAATAAAGTATCTATAAACATTTCCCCCATTACTCTTCATTTAGTTTATATTTTTAAAATACATTGTCAATGACAGCTATCGCGCGTTCTTTTTTGCATACTTATAGGTACCTATTAACCATACTTAATATTATAAATATTCATAGATAGAAAAGAGTTATGATTTCGTCTTGAAATAAATATTGCAGGGGAGATGTCTTGATAGTCCATAATAAAAGTTTTCACATATTTCCTACCAAAGAAATCTACCTCCAATGGATCTCCAATAATTTTATCAAGAATTGCATTTTTTAAAACTGGTGTCCCAACGTGGCAAATGCCCACAAAAATTAGTTTTTGGTCTATCTTCATAAAGAGCTAAACTATGTTTTGAAGTTATTCCAAAACTTTAAAAGATAAGCACATCGACCAGCGTTGTTTTCCTTGATATATTATCAACTAAAATAAGATCGAGTCTGTTATCCACAACCGACTGATCTGATAGAACCGATCTTAGAACGGTGCATCCCTAGTGTACCTTCTAGTTGTGATTCTCTTAGATGAGGCCTGCGATAGAGATATTGTAGCATGATACCTTCTCTTCGAGAGCCTTAAGGTTTCTGTCAATTCTTAGTGTAAAATCTTGACTAGTTTGTCATGTTTTCCTATATACTCAAATTGTAAAACAAACGTATGGCAACCTCCTGTGACGCTTTGTACTACCTCTGAAATGTCGTATCCATATCTCTGTGTTCATCACCAATTAATTAATATTAATATAATATTATAACCGCTTTGCACTTCTTCACTGATCCGCATCCTAGATATCTGTAATACCAAAAGTTTCGATGGTATAATGTCAATTCACCCGTTTATTCCGTAAAAAGATACATTTAGACATACTGCCAGGTGCAAAACAGTGCCGAATTCAGCGGCTCTGGGCACACAAAAAAAATTACCTTAATAAATAGAAATATTTAAATTTATTTTTAAGGAACTTTATAAAGGAACATAACGTATTGAAAAATATCCAGAAAGCCGATGCACTCACGAAAATCACCAATAAAAATATACAACAAAGTTCGATCTAGATTGAGACTGGAAAGTGTAGTTAAATTGGACCCCGCACACTTTTAGTGGGATTTTACAGAATGACGGAATTTGATGAAATTTTAGTATATTGTAGTTCTTGGCCTTCTGATGAAAATGGGGTTATTTGATATTTAAATTATGCTCGACATCAAGATATAGTTAAATATCCAAGCAATAATGCTCTAGAGTGTGTCGAAAATGTTGGAAATCTCGAAGAAAATATCTTACCAGAAATTATTTAAAAATGTTCAATTTTAAATAACATTGTACATACATACCACTTTTTGTTAGTATATAAATAATTACTTAATTAGAAAAAAAATATTTTTTATGGTTTCGCAAGCTAAGGTTGGCTTTGTCAAATTTTAGAAAGTATAAAACAAATAAAAATACTTATACTTTTTGAGTACCCCCTGTACTATATTGGGGTATGGAACCTTCGGCAAAATGAATAAAACCCCGTTTTAGTGCCCCCTGTGCATAAAAATTATCGCGTGACATCTAACACAGCCACTTGAGATAAAAATTAATTTATTTGTGTATTCCAAGGAACCTCTACCCGCCACTGGAGGCCAAGAACTACAACATACTAAAATTTCATCAAATTCCGTCATTCTTTAAAATCCCATTAAAAGTGTGCGGGGTCCTTTAAAAAATGTTAAAGGCTAAATCTAAGCAGCTTAAGAGATATCCGTCCTTTGAATGATTAAGTAATGGTAAACCTAGCGAGAGCTAGAATAATTTTTGCTCTATACAGGTTGATATTATATACTTGGTCATGCAACCCGATATGCCAAATACAGGTTAAAGTCACGTAAACTTTGTATATACTTGTCTCTTTGCAAGAAGGTTCGCACTGTTCGCAGATTCATTCCCTACCAGACCAGTATGTCCAGATATCCAGCATTTGTCTGCCTACACCAGGTCAGCTTTATTCTGAACCCATTCAACTTTTCTAGAAATGAGAAGAATAAAATGCAATTGATAATCGGTCGTGCTAAACATTATGCCTGATGTTACTGTGGCTTTTATTAATTTCTCCTCAGTAGTTTACTGTGCGCTGTATGGCATCCCAGACTTTTTGTAGCCTGTATGTGGCTCATCTGACCTCGATCTCCAAAGATATATGGAGAGGCGTTAACCCCAAAAATGAGAGCTCCATGGTCAGCGTTGGCGTGAATCGCCAAAAACTTGTAATCGCTACTCGCTAGACATGCGATGTCTGTAGTGCACTTAATTTGACTTGAGTAGTACACTGTTTATCCTTTCGGCAACATAATACAGCAATCATTAATCTTGTAACCTTCAGTTATAGCCAGTAGATTTTCCACAAATTCTGCAGCCGGTAGCCGAGAGATAGCCTTGCTTTACAAACTACTTTTTCCGGATTTGAATTCCAATTATGCCTTTCATCCAGAGTAACTCGAAAAATATTTCGCTTCGATTACAAAAGAAACGGCGTATATACATATATATATATATATATATATATAACAAACTTATCGAAAATCGATCGCCGTAGTGGCTTAGGGCTCCTCCTCTGGAGTTGCTTTCATTGCTTCATGCTAATTATGTCAGCCTAATATCAGATTCCTTTAGTAATATCCTGTGCCGGCAGCATATTCGTATGTAGCAGACGCGTTAGCATTTCTAAACAGTTTTGTTCTTGATTTTGGGTATGTCTTGGGTTAGTTTGGGTTAGCACCTGGTTAGTTTCCTTTTCTTGAGCCCCCATAGCGAGCGTGCTGAAATCGGTTAGGTTTTGAGCGCTACAAAAGCTGACTGACTTGGGCACCTGGAATAAACTGTTATATAATATTTCACTTTCCGCATGGCCCTCCGCTCACTTCGCTCGCTACGGGGGCTCAAGAAAAGGAAACTAACCAGGTGCTAACCCAAACTAACCCAAGACATACCCAAAATCAAGAAAAAAACTGTTTAGAAACTTATGGCAAGATGCTAACGCGTCTGCTACATACAAATATGCAACCCGGTATACAATGTCTTCTTACTTTCTGCACTAAAGGTTAGCCGTAATCCTACACCTCACAATGCGGGACCGCGGCGGCCTGATGCGGGAACTAGCTGGTCCCAAACCCAGTCAAGGGGAAGGGAACACACTGACACATGTGCACATTTAAACACACTTCCAAGCCACGGTGTGAGGCAACGTGCCAAGCGCTGAATGGTCGTGGGGGCAATCACGATCGTGAACGTTCCCTTGCTAGAGCGGTGGCCGTTTGGGCGAACTGTTTACTTTCCCGCATACTCGTGGGAAGAAATATGAGTTCTAAAATCAAAGTCAAAAGACAGCAAGTCTACCCTCAGAAAGGGCACCAAGTCCAAGTCGGGCTTTAGAGCAACCTCTTTACAAGAGATTGCTAATATGACAGACGTAGAGGTCCGTAGGGCTACTCTGTCGGGCTTGTCCCGAAAAAAGGTAATGGCACTTATAGAACAAGGCCAAGGCTACACTGAAGCTAAAGGGGCAGTTCTTAAGGCTAACTTTGAAACCGCGCAAACGGGTATAAATAATGTTGCGACAGAAGCCATTAAGGCGACAGAAACTAAAGCGCAGAAGAGGACGTCAGAGGATAGCACGCCTCATAAGCCCAAAAGCAAGATGCCGAGGGAAGCACCTCCCAAGCCAACCTCATCGACAACCAAGTCTTATAGGCAGGTTGTCAGCCGCGAAAGAGTCGCCATGGTATTGGAAGGCTATCCAGAGGCCCAGATGGAGACAAATAAACTCGAGGAGGTCCAAGCGGCAATAATAACTGCCTATGAAAGTATCCCAGCGGAGGGGCCACATGTGCGTTTTGAAAAATGCAATCCCAGGCCAGGATACTTTGAAGTCACCTGCGCCGATAAGCACAGCGCGGATTGGGTAATAAGGACAATACCTTTTATCGAGCCATGGGAAGGCGCAGTGCTGAAAGCACTGACGGGATACGATCTCCCGAAACCAGTAATCTGCACCGTGTTCATCCCAGACGAAAAAGACCAAGGCTGTACAGCAATATGATTCTCAAAAGACTTGCAATCAGCAATAAAGGCATTAACGCCAGTTTGTGGAAGCCATGGGGAACGGTCGACATGGACAAAGGCCAACTATGGATCTTGGTGAAAAGCATGAGTCCATACTTTGGATTCGTTAGGCTAAAATTCCGCAAAAACGGATAAAAAGCCAGAAGAATAGGAAGCAAAAGAAGCTGGGTAGCCTGCTACAGGCTCTCAAAACCACAGAAGTAGAAAACGCAGAGAGGGAACAGGTAGTCTGCGAAGATCAGGAGTTTTCCCACCATAGTGGACTAAGTTCCCTGAAGAGGCTTCAAGCCGAACAGCATAGGGACATAGTACCCGGATCTTCAACTCCCTCTTAATAAAAAAAATGGCTAATATAAAGATCATCCAAATAAACCTGCACATGCAAAGAACGCTTCCGCCGTGCTATGCAAGAGGTTTGCAAAGGAAGAGATCGATATTGCGCTAATACAAGAACCCTAGGTGAACAAAGGAACCATTTGAGGTCTCAGAACCCAAACTACTGTATCACACAGATGCCATTACGCCAAGAGCCTGTGTCCTCTACAATAGCAACCGAGTTAACTGTGTGCTAATTCTCGAGCTCTGCTCCGGCGATTTTGTTACAGCTCAAGCAACGCAATAACTGCACCAAGTCTGCAGCGCCTACTTCTCCAACGACTATACGATCGATGGTAGGACCTGCCCCCCTCCCCCATCTCTTTTAGGGGACATTGTGGCCAACTGTAGGAGAAGAAGGCAACCACTAATTATGGGTGGCCATGTGAACGCCCATCACATAATCTGGGGCAGCACAAACACCAACAATAGAGGTGAGTCTCTTTTCGAATTCATCCTAGGGAAATATGCATAGCCAATAAAGGCTCAGAACATACTTTTGTTACATCAACCAGGCGGGAAGTATTAAATATTACCCCATGCATCCAAGACTGTTACGACTCGATAACTAATTGGCATGTGTCTCACGAACCACCATGTTCAGACCATTACCAAATTAGATACAATATCTCACTAACTTTGTCATTGACAGTTACCAAGTTCCGTAGTGAACACCACAATAGTCCCATTCACAAAGAAGAGAGCATTAAAGGATCTGAAAAATCCAATGCTCAGCGGAATAATATTCCCTTTTCTAAGGAAGTCAAATACCTAGGTGTCACTTTGACCAAGGAATGACTTGGGGACCGCAGAAACCAAGAATTCAACTGGGCAGATGCAGGCGACTTTGCGGGAGAAACTGGGGGCTGAGCCCCGAATTGAATCTCTTGTTGTACAAAATGGTGGTAAGGTCCTAACCTATGGCTCTATAGCCTGCGGCATAAAGGCCACGCAAACAGGTGCAATCAGGGAATTAGAAGGCGTATAAAGGCTGGTAGTTCTATGCGTCTCGGGGGCGATGAGAACAACCCCAACTGCAGCACTAGAAGTCCTGCTTAATCTACCTCCATTACATATTTTCATACAGGGGAATGTAAGAATTGTACAATACCGGCTCAATCAAGGCAACAAGCCCATCATTAAATGGGAAAGACCCACAAGCTGGAAACTAGAAGACAGCGAGGAGATGAGGTATCTCTTCGAAATGAAATACCATCACACGAAACAATCCCCTCCTATGGGTTTGATAGACCCTTTTCAGTAGCAATTGTAGGCAGAGAAAAATGGGAGGGGGGAAGCTCGTATAAAAGCAGACCAAGCATGGTATACCGATGGCTCTTAGACCAGTAAAGGGGTGGAAGCCGGGGTCCGCGGACAAAAGTCAAATATCTCCATAAACATGGGCAGTCAAGCCACAGTGTTCCAAGCAGAGGTCGCGGTAAATCAACACTGCACCATGGAGGTAGAAAAACTAATGATTAGAAAAAGGAGGGTAGTCATATACTCCGACAGTCCGCCTTAAAAACAGTTAGTGCACACAAGGTCAGATCTAGACTAGTCAAAGACTGTGGGTTTCGGGATATAATGGCCATCAAGGCAACGAAAAAGCCGACAAACTTACAAAACGGGGCGCAAGTATGGTCAGGTTGGGACCTGGGCCCTTCTGTGGGATAGCAGGAAGAGTCTTCAAAACAGCAGTTAAAAGCTAGATAGATAAACAATCTCTAAACTGGTCGTTACAAATACCGTGGCAACTACAGGACAAATAGTTCATAAAACACGGTTCCCCAAAATTCACGGTAGATCTACTTAAGAGGAGTCGCAAGACGATGAGAATATTAGTGGGTCAGCTGATGGGGTACTGTAGACTGAACTGACACATGAGGGGGAGGAAAATTCAAAACACGTGAGGTGTGAGTGTGAGGCTTTCTGCAGGCTCAGGTATGCAAGGCTGGGAGAGACCAAACCCGGACCTGCAAGGTACATGGAGGAGCGGTACTGCATTTGTGGAGTCTGATTAGGAAGACCGGACTAGATGAGGTCCTCTAAGCATGGTTCGGAGTGCTACAATAAACCTCCATAGGTTGCAGTGGCAGAGGCGGGTACCAGCAGCGCCAACTTCCTTCAATTTAAATATAATCTAATACAATTTCTTCAGTATTTTCCTATTTAGTTTCCTGTTATTCTATGTGTTTCCAATAATTAAAATAACTTGGCAAAGTAAGAAATGGAGTAAATAAACAAAAGGCAGTCTAACATTGTAACCTTATGAAACCACTAACAAATTACACAAATAGATTTATACAGAAAGACACTCCTTTTGAAACAGCAATGGGAAATGAAGTAGTGGTATCACAATTGCATTTATATTTTACATTTTTCGATGATGTCCGGATATAATATAATTATTTCAGATTTCAGGTGAATTTAGATTCCTTAGTTGTTTTTGGCATGACTGTAATTGGAATTAAAATTTTAGAAAGAGAAGTAAATTGCTCGGTGTATCGGTGTAAGACAACTATTTGGAACTAATTATATATAATATATAATAAAGTAAAAGTATGAATATAACATATAATAAAGTTAAAGGAAAAATCATTTTAGTTAGTAAATACATCTCAATACGTGTCACAAGATTTTCTCGATTATTTAAATTTTGAAAATATCACAATATTTGTAGGAAATGCGAATATTTCAAAAACGATTTTAGGTGAGGGCAAGGTCATCTCTGAAATGAAATAGGAATGCAATAATGATTTTGTATGTAAAGTAATTGTCTGCGGTTTATATAGTTTCAAAATGATTTGTATCTGATTATATTTAATGCATCAGGATCAAAATGTAATGAAACACAAATTTAAAATTAGACCAACAAAACTGAACTAACTAATTTTTTTTCAGTTTTTAATAAATGCTGTATACGTACTTAACTTAATATGTTATGAAATTCTAAATTATGTTTGTGCGTTCTATGCTTTACTCCTAAAGCAGAATTAAATCTCCGTTTTTTGGAATAACATATAGTGAATATCTTATTTATTACTTAGTAGAAACGAAATAGAAGCTGCAAGTATGCGTAGAGTGTATTGAGAGAGGTCTAAATGCCAATAAATTAACGACTGATTGCTGTGAAGATGAGAATTGGCACTTGGATACGTATTGGTTTGGTATGTGTCGATTTTCTGAAAATAAAATGTCATTAGTTGCAATTTTCATTAATTATCTTTCATTTGAATGAGTACGCATAGAAAAGAATATGAACTTTATGTTGTAATAATAATAAAACCTAAATTTTGATAATAGTTTCCTAGAGAGCTCCTAAATATAAGGAATTTCGCTACCATTTGCAGATCTCATGGCTGCTCCCTAAATGTGTTCGTTGAAAGTTCTCTTGAAAATTAAATATGTTGACATGCTTCAGTCAGATCCACCGGTATTATAATTTCAGACGTAATTTCAATGCCAATATTTTCTAGCAGAGACTGGACCTAGTGGCAAATATTCTGTTAGCTAAACTACAATAAATTGGCAATATATTTAAAACATATTCCCACTTACCGCTGAAGTAAAAATCTGTATGCTTGTTTTAAACACTCTTAATTCCTGGGATGAATATCTAAACTTCCCTAATTAATTTATTTTTGTTTACAAATATTTTCTAGTTTTATTTTTGTATTTTTTTTT
>JAEQML010079578.1:0-11945 GCA_016904865.1 Pissodes strobi | reverse complement strand
CAATGTAAACGGGACTTACAAAATCAAATTAAAAATTATAATACAATGTTTACAAATCTAAATGCTTGTTTGGAAAGAGAAGAACTTACACGAGATCAAAAGAACAAACATGTTATTAAATTAACTACTTGTAGAAAAAATAATAAAAAATTAAAATAATAAAATTTAATAAATGTTTTTTGTATTAAGGTTTTTTTTAATTTTTTTTATTAAGGCCCCTTTAACCAATTACATCATTATCAATTACTATTATTTTGTATGTTTTCAACCTTATCCTACCTAAATGTGTTTTAAAAAATTAAAACATTAAAGCATTAAAACATTTTTTTATTTTTTTTAAATATCTTATAAATATAAATATAAATATTTTTTTATTTCCCATCGAGCTCAGTGTGTCGTCTTTTCCGTGATGGTAGGCTGTAACAAGAAAACACCAACATTAATAAAATATTTCGTCTTAAAATAGTTAACATACATAATACTGAAAGTTTATTAGGTGCACATTTAAAGTTTCCGTCGTTTTAAATACTTATCGATACGAATTTTGAATTTTTTTAGTTTGATTAGTTTTTATAAATTCTAATTTATTTTTTAATTACCACCCAGTATAACCAAAACGACTCCCTTTAGACCATGCATATATTTACATTTCTTTATTTTTTTTTCTTATTTTGATGAGTACTATCCACCGATCTCCATATATGGATAAGCACAAAGCGATCCAAATCATACTGATTCATGCGCCTTCAGATGTAAACAAAAGAAGGTAATTCTGAGACTGCGCAGTTTCAATTAGCAGGTTATCGATCGATTCCACGTGCTTCATCACCGCATGGCCGCGAATAAGCGACAGGTCCGGATTTTAAGAATTTGGAAAAATATTTTTGCCGTTGTATATATTACCAAAAATTTAAAAGCAAGTTGATAGATGATATATTTAACACAAAAATTGCAAGCCATTGGTTTTTAAAAGAAATAGAATAGACCAACCGATAAAATATACAACTTTTGCTATTTTTTCCGAATCTTGCTTTGTTTTGGAGACAAAAAAAATAAAAACTATTTCTTTCCTCGTCCCTGGGCGACACAATAACCAATTAAAAAATGTAAAAATATGACAGTAAGTATATAATTATGTTTAAGGAATAAACCATTGATAGGTATGCAAAAAAAATACTACCAAATATTTTGGTGCCTACCTAATTTTTACATTCTTTATGTGTGGCATAATTTTTTTTTGTTAAAAATATTAACTAGTTTGCCCAAAATAATTTTATGACCAAGAAAATTTGAATGATTATACTGTAAAATCTGGTGTAACACAGGCGCAGCACTGAAACTTGTAAATTTTCAAATATATATATTTTTTAAAATCATCTCTTTGATTCAAAAATATTAAAAAATGGAAGCACCTCCTAATAATAGTATATTATTTTATATGGAGGAAAAGTAATACTTTTCATGGCGCGCTCGTGTTTAACAGCCGAACGAAGTGAGGCTGGTAATAGAGAGCAAGCCATGAAAAGTAACTTTTCCTCCAAATGAAATATGCTGTTTTTTCTTCAAATGTCGACAAATTGATGCAAAAACGTCGCTTTTTAATAGTAATAATAATTATTATTAAAGATAAGTTGGTTCGCAAGGCGGCTTAGACCGGTGCGGTGTCGGTGAATAGTCTCAGTTTGTTGCTATAATAATGTCATATAAAGCTGTCAGTGGACACTGTCAACAATAATTATTTTTTTAAAATTGCGTTTTCGATTGCGTTTTAATTCCGTATTGATAAGCAGTTATTGAGTAAGTTCGATTAAATAATAACCAATTTGTTCCTAAATTAGTGATTTTTAGAAATGCAGTCACAAATTGAGTGATAAATACAAATTTTAGTTTAATAACTCTTGAGTTGTTGACGCTTATTTTGATGTTTGTTTGTATTGTATCTATGTTGATATGACAACACTTTTACCTCCGCCGGCGGAAAAGTGAAAAGTAAAGCTCCGGCGGAGGAAAAGCGAAACTTCACTGCCGCCTACACAGTCGAGTAATGATGGATTTACTGACGTTTGAAGAAAAAACCCTTTTTATATGCGTTTGCCTTAAATTTTACTTTCCCTTTAAGTTAGTCTTGAATAGGTACTACTTTTAAAAGAGATTTGTAATGTTAAAGTATTTTGCGTTCACACATTACATACCACAATCTGTAGGCAAGAAATACACTTTTTTTTAGTTTTTAAAATATGAATTTTTGTTGCATTGAATAGCTAAAATAACTTTGGGGCAAAGAAAGGTTTATTAAAACAAAACATCATGATATAAACGTTTTATTTACATTAACTTACATTAGGTAGTAGTAGTAGTCTATTTGGAAAAAGCCAATAATACAAAATATGTAGGTAGTATGTACCAAGATACAAAACTCTTAAGACTATACACATGTCTAAATGCTCATGAAAACCTTAAAACATTTAAGAGTAATTAGGAAGATTCCTGAGAAATTAAACTGATTATTTTTTATTACAACAGTGAAAAATAATCGATAAGTATTTTTTTATTTCCACTAAATATGAATATTATGAGAGCTATGCCAGTTTTTAGTTTTGTATATATAGATATACTATGCATGGTGTGACGTAATTCATGTGTATTGTGACGTCATAAGCACATTTCAAGGCGTATCTGCCTCATTTTTCGCCTTATGAAGAAAAGAAAAAACACGTGTCCACTTAGTTTTCATGGGCTATCGAAAAATTGATGAAACTTCCTCATTGTTCCGTATACCTGTTTCTGCTATTTTAATAGATTTTTTAAAAATATTTTACAGACTGTTCTATAGGTTCAACATAGAAATAATCGGTGGGGGAAGCTTTAACATTTTTTTTCCAATTTTTACTCCCTTCTTTTATTTTTTCTTTACCTTTACAGATAGAAAAGACATACAAATTGTACTTTACGTCACTCACTACACTTTTCTGTCCTAAATTTTCAAAAGAAGGGGGTAAATATTGAAAAAAAAATTAAAGCTCCCCCCACGGATCATTTCTATATTATTTAACCCATATATGTAGTATGTAAAACACTTTTTAAAAATCTTTTAAAATAGCAGAAACAAGTATGGGGAACAATTACCCATTTAAGGATCTAAAAAAACTGTTTAGAGCATCAAAGCTCCTCAACAAAGTAAATTAAAATCCATCCTACCTATAAGAAGACTCTTTTAATACAAAATGATAAAACTGAATAAACTCACTGCTATTTATGCATCGTAACAGTAAATAAACCCTTTTTAAGATATTATTCCCATATTTTGTATGTAATGCTGCAGTTATCCTTAAAAGAAAATGATACTTACTTAAAATAAGAAATCCCTGGTATTCTACCCTTATTTTGACAACACCAAATCAAACACCGTTGAGTATTTTCTTTGACCTTGGCAGTTGACGCCATTGTCTTTTAAGGTCTTTTGTCTTTAAATCATATTCCTAACGTCTACACCAACTTATACACTAACAAAATACACTAATAACGAACTATTATAATAAGAAACTAAACTAGATGTCCAGAAGTAAATTAGTTATTTTCAACGAAAACGATAATATAAACCACTCAGACGCACGTACGTACTTCAATAAGTGAACGAAACAAAACGCCGAATCCCATTACGGCAAACACAGAACAAAGAATTATTTCAAGCGCAAGCAACAAGCAAGGTCAGAGAAATTTGATAATATTTTTGATTACCGAACTGTAAAAGCTTTATGAGCTGATTTCGTTCTGTCGCTTCTCGGTGTTTGTGCGCATGAGTAAAATTATCCTATTTTCTGCTCGGTCCGACGCAGAACCCGTTTTTTTTCCCCATGATTGGTACGATTTTTCGACGCATGCAGACGGTTTGTGCTTATCCATATATGGAGATCGGTGGTACTATCGCACCCTGAAATATCTGCATGACATTAATTAACACCCTGTATTTAATTTTTTATTATTAATACCTTAAAGTCTTCTTCATTTGAGCGTCTATAAACTCCTCGTCTTTATCTGTCACAATCAATACATCCTCATCATGAAATACACCAGCATCAAATGTAGGCGGAAATCTGTCTTCGAAGTTTAATGATGATGTTGACGGTCCTGCCTCCAACATTTTTCTTCCCATTTCATCATTGCCCCAAATTTAAACCTTTCCACAGCCGTTTCAAATAATTTGAATTCTTCTTCAGTATCCAATTTCGTTCTCACATACTGCACGGAGAGGTTAATAAAAATTTCTTTCCAAAGTTGAATTTTTTGGGGAGTAGTTTAAAAATAAAAAAATTTATTCATTTCGTATGGAGATATCCTTCACATTATATCTTCAAAAGAACGTAAATATAAGAATTAAAATTAAGATGAATTTATTAACATAACACCTACAAATAAATATTTGTATTATACAACGTGTCTACTTAAGTTAGGCACATTTTGAAAACTTAAAAATGCAGTCTTTATACAGTGTGTCCTAAGTTCTTTACATATGAGATTTTTTTTTATTATTAATTTCTCAGAAATTTTTATTCTTTATAAAAAGTTCTACATGTCTAAAAACGTCCTTTTAATCTACGAAATTCACCCCAAAATATACAGGAGACAACTGAACTAAGGAAAGGGAATAAATTTTATTTACAGTTGCGTTAAAAACATCTTTTTATTGCAATTTTAAAAGTTTAACTTAAAAAATAAAAAAAATAATACTTACGAGAACAGCTGTTTCACTAACACAAATAGCATTTTCACTGGCAACAATACCTTGTCTAAGCTTGAAATTATTATGGTTGTGGGTATGCCTGACATTATAAAATAATTAAAAATAAAAGTTCAGAAGGGTAAAAAGTAAAATTGTAATGAATAGTTTTGGTAATAATTCTAAACTGTAACTGCTTGATTTTTTATATAGTTCTCTACAAATTGAATAATAAAAATTGTGGTTAATTTTAAAAGAAAAATAAATAGAGATCTCCAAAATTCATAAATTTATTCACAATGATATTTAAATACTATAAAATATTAATAAATATAATTATTTACCAGAGCACTCTAATTTACATATCAATTTAAAAAGCAAAAATTTCAAGAGAGACGTTGAGTCTACAAAAAGTTGGAAAGGTGATGGGTCAAATAAACAGAATGTTAGATAAAATTTTAAAAATGCATCGTCATAAAAATTATATCTATCGTTCTGTTTATTTGACCTCATCACCTTTCTAAATTTTTTGTTGACTCAATGACGTCTCTGTTTGTTTTGCAAATGATAGGAATATTAGAGTGCTCTGGTAAATAATTATATTTATTAATATTTTATAGTATTTAAATATCATTGTGAATAAATTTATGAATTTTGAAGAGCTCTATTTTATATTTTTTAAAAATTCTAAAGAGATAATTATTATAAAGTTTTATTGATGTTGTTACTGTCATACAAGCAATCAAATACCTGAAATAAAAATGAGTACTGGTGCTGAAATTAACATTTTAGCTGATCAAATTGTGCTAAAAAATGAAACAAGTTATAACTAAATGGTATTTAATTATTTTAATTAATTAGTTGGGCGCTACTTTGTAACTAATTAGTATTGCCCACTTTGTAATGAATTTCTAGCTCAGTCGTACTTATAACTTATTATTTGGCTCATTCACCAATTTGTAAGGATAGAGCAAAAGTTAATTTATTTAGTTCATTTGAAGGCGTGGATTGAACGATTTCCTTTGGTGATTTAAAATTTATATGGCGCCACTTACGATAAATCAAAAAAGGTAAATTAAAAACAACTATATATTAACTATATGGTTAAATTACAACTTATGGTACCATGTGCACTGCAGTTATGAACATAAGATGACAATTGACTTAAAATTATATTACAAATGCAATCAAATACAATTGATTACTGAGAATTTAGTTAACAAAAATGGCAAAAATGAGAATTGACTTAAAATTAGATTACAAATGCAATCAAATGCAATTGATTACTGAGAATTTGATTTACCAAAATGATGAAAATGAAATTAGCTTTGGTGTTTAAGAAATTTAAAATAAATAAAATCTATAAGTTCAAGTCGGAAATAATAGTCAGTGACTCATTTTTAGTTTTAAGGCACGCCTCGAGGGGCAATGGAAGAGAGAAGGAAATTCCAGTGGCGGATACAATTGCTTTGTAAATTAAGATATTATAATGACTATAAAATGGAATAGTAATAAGTAGACTTAGGCAAGTATCCACTTAAAAAATTAAAGTTTATGCACATAAATATGCATGATTTTAGTCTAAAATATGCAAAAAAACGTATATTCAAAATTATTCCTAAGTCTAGGAATAAGCAACAAAATTGTACTACAAACAAATAGTACTATGTATTCATTAAGGCTAGGAAAAAAAGAGTCATGGATAATAAGGGGTTTTTCTTATCATAAAATACCATACTGAAAGTTGCATCGAAAGTTTGCATCAAAAATCAATAAAATTTTAAGTTTACTACTCGTTATCGGAGGTTTGATCAGAATTTGATTCAGAATCATTACTATCACTACTTTCGGAACCAACATTGATAATAAGAGGTTCAACTATAACTTCGACGGTAGTACCCAAATCCCACATTTTTTGTGGAATTGAAAATGATGAATAAACACGCAAAAATGTGATTTGCGTTGAAATTCATTTGGTTTCCAAAAGCAGAGTTTAAAAAAGTAAAAATACAAACACACGAGTGTTCATAATATAGATATATAATTAAAGAAATGCATTTTTAGCAATAATATTAAACATTATCATAATTAAAACAAAAATAAATAAAAAAAATTAAGAGAGTCTGCTAGTACTCGAGACTAATGCGTAAACATATTCTATAACGACATCGGTTGTAAAAAAAATGACAGCAGCAAGTTATGTTCCCAAGCAATAACCCATCCAAGTACTAATCATTCCCGACGTTGCTTAACTTCAGTGATCGGACGAGAACTGGCATTTTCAACGTGCTAAGGACCTTACCTGTACATTTTAGCATGTTCATAGAATAAAAACAAAAACATTCGCATTTATTATATTAGTTAGGATTCTTTAATAATACGAACTGGCAGCTTCGGAGCGGATTAATTCACTGCACAAATTCGACACGAAAATCTAATTCCACTAGGAATAACATCAACATATGGACACAGCATATTTACCTTATAATCTTGGGCCGACATCCTTTGATTTGGGACAGTCAATAACCAGCTTTTTCAAATTTTACTGTTTAAAACGTCTGGGCATCTGAATAATACTTTTGACAGTTCGTATAATTTAAAATAATAATATGCTTTTTTATCGTCTAAAATCCGCTTAAAAACGATTTTAAATGGCAAAATTGTATGAAAATCTGAAATTTTGGACTTTTTTAGGACGATCGCTGTGCCTTCGGACGAATTTGTCGTGGATTTTGAAGCGAAAATCGATTTAAATTCAACCGTCTATTAAAAATAAGCTGTGATCCAAATACACTGCGAATATAATATAATAAAAATAATACTTTTGACGGTTCGTTTAATTTTAAATATGCTTTTTTATCGTCTAAAATTCGTTTGAAACGATTTTAAATGGCAAAATTGTATATAGTACTGTCCTAGCGGCTAGAATCGGTTTACACATTTCCGTTCCATTTGACGATATTTACACTCATACCGCCGCGTAAGATGTATACACACCAAAAACTCAAGGGCATTCAAGATCAAATTACCTCAAAGTCATTCAAGGTAAAGACACCTCAAAACAGTCCCAAGGACCTTTAAGGTCATACATGAATCTAAATGCTGAAAGACAAGCAGAACAGGAGCGGCTGCAGAAAATTTTTCAAGATCAAGAAGATAAAAAGCTAGCGGATTGGGAAGAGAATTAACGTAAAAGACAAGCAGAACAGGACCGGCTTCAGAAAATTGTACAAGACCAAGAAGATAAAAGGCAAATAGAGCAGGATCAACTTCAGAAATGGATGCTGGATGTAATTGTAGGCGAGCAACGAAAATTGCAGAAAATATTGGACGGACAAAATGAGAAATTTGAAAAGGAAGTAAACAATATACAAGAAGAAGTTGGAAATGTACAAAAAGAAGTAGGAGACGTACGGAAAGAAATGAAGAATCTACAAGCAGAAAGTTACCAGACTAAAAAATCAAGGACCCACCGGGAGGGTATTCGCCACAGGACAACATATCAAACCTCTAACGTATGACGGTTAAATATCCTGGGCAATGTACAGAAGACAATTTGAAGCCGCTGATGTTGCCAACGGTTGGAATAACGAAGAAATGGCTACGTCACTAGTGGTAGCGCTTCGTGGATCTGCCCTGGAAATACTGCAGACCATTCCCATCAGCCAACAAGGGAAATATGACATACTTGTAGCTGTCCTGAAGAGACGATTTGGTGAGCAACATAGTAGACAGATCTAGGCACAAGTAAAGTCTCGACATCAGAAGCCTGGTGAAAACCTGCAAGAGTTTGAGGCAGACGTTAGACGTCTCATTGAATTGGCCTACCCGGGAGCAACAGAAGAATTTCAAGAGGAACTTGCTGCCCAATATTTCGTGGATGGTATCAGAGATCTAGAAACTCAGAAGATGCTACGTCTAGCCAAAATTGATAACAGGAATGAAGTTTTGGGTAGAGCCCTAGAAATCGAGGCGGCCTGTAACATCTCTAAGCCAGCAATCAGGGACGTATCCATCCAGGAACAAAAGCTGACGAACAGTTGTGAACTAACTGAGATGGACGGTATTTTTAAGAAATTAACCGAAGTTCTTCAGGCCACGGGGAGATTCCGAGAGCCACTAGAAGTTAGGCCATATAACCGTAATGCTATAAATCAGTGTTATAGATGTGGCAAGACTAGATATTTCAAAAGGGACTGTCGAGTAGAAAGATTCCGGGAGTCACTAGAAGATAGGCTACCTAATTGAAATGTTTGTCTTTATGAACACGGACAATTTCAAGCAATTGTACTTTAAGCATATTTTCACCAAATGATATATTGTCTTTTGATTTTAACCAGTCGATTATGTCGGCTTTTCGCCAAGCAGATGTGGGTATTTTTTCTACTCGCCGACTGTGATACGGCGCATTATCTATTACGATTACCGAACCGGGCTCCACGCGCATCAATACGGACAAAAACCACTTTTCAAAAACTTCAGCATTCATATCCTCATGGTAGTCGCCAGTCTTCCTAGATTCGAAAACCTTAAGACCATCAACCAAAAAACCAGAGTTGCTACCTATGTGGGTAATAATCAGTCGACGGCCCTTACCAGAAGGAGATTTCAAAACGGTGGAAAACCCGTCAAGAAATGCTTGACGTGAACTTGATACGTTTAAGTCCTGCCATACTTTGGAGCGGGTGTGCCCCTCATTTAACCATGTTTCGTCAGTATAATATATTTTTTTACCTTTAAGCCTATGGTCACGTATTTCTTCTAAAAATTTTCTTCGCCACAACACTATCTCATTTTTTTCGATTAAAAAGCTCTTGCGGTTTCGTTTTAAATATCGGAAGTTTAAATCGCGTAATGTTCGCTTTATAACTCCAAAGGATATTTTGGGTAAAGATCGATCAGCATTTAATTCAGTTTTGATTTTACTTAAGGTTGGCATTTCGTTTCTAAAAAAAAAAAACGTGCACTTTCCGGCGAATTGCATATTTTACGTCATCATCTAGAATTACTTTCTTTCTACCTCTTGTTTCCTTTTTTGTTTCCTTCTTTTTATTAACTTGAAGTGATTTGAAAACTGTCCGAGAAGACAATTTTGTTAAATTTCCGCAGAATTCTGCTGCATCTTCCGCGCCTAAATCACGATTTCGAGCGCGAATACTTTCATACACGGTTTTTACCATATATTTAATACTACTATATCGTGTGTCAAGCTTGTTTGCTATGGAACTGCAGTTCGCCGAGGATGTACTTGTCGCACTCATTGCACTTGCTTGATGTATACTTTGGTTAATTTGCGCATGAGCTAGCGAGGCAAATAGTATAGTATATTTCACATATTAAAATCATAAATATGGTATATACGTTTTGAAATCCAAGTCAGTGTGAAACGCCCTCATCATAAATTAGTATTTATGTTAGCAATATAATTTAGGAAATTTATTTGTCGTATAATTTTAATGATATTCCAAAAATGAATAGATGTTTGTGGTGGATAGAAATAATCGAAAAACAACATATGATTACAAAACAATATGAACCTTAGTTTTCAAACGGGATGTAACTGCAGATATTCATTTATATATTTTTGGGTTAAGAGGTAAATAAAACATGATATTATCACACTTCAAATTTTATTGCCCCTTAAATAAAATAATGTATTTTTGTCTTATATTATAGGTATTCTTCTTTAGACGACATTTGTTTGGCTTCATGGAAAAATCTCACATTTCTGTACAAATCCATAATTAATTTACATAATTGTATTCTATGATTGGCATCTTCACTACAAATTCACACCGACAAATTGTCCAAGTTTGAAATAACAATAAACAAAGTAAGTATAGGCATTTGAGTAAAGTACAAAGCAAACAGTAAACACCAAAATGAACGACTGTAAATGGCAACAAACAACAAAAACCTCGAAATAACAATAAACAAAGTAAGTATAGCGATTTGAGTAAAGTACCAAGCAAACAGTAAACATCAAAATGAACGACTCACAATGACTTTAATACTGTAAACGGCATATATTTATTAAATATATGGTAAACGGCAATAAACAACAAAACAGCAAACCAGCTGACAATTCGGCGCTCTATACGACCACGCACACGTGGAGGCGATCGATAATCGAAGGGGCAACGCTTATTGGTTGAAATAATTGACTTGCGCTCAACTCTGAAAGTACACATCGATCATTCTATCTCGTTTTGATTTCTGACGAATTTTGGCTCGACTCACGATATAGTAGTATTAAATATATGGTTTTTACCAATGCATGTTCGCCCACAGTTAAATGTCTTTTCACTTTTTTCGCAGGGGGAGCAAGACTTGTCGAAGCTTCGCCCTGTTCCATTTTACAAATTAATATTTTGAAGTAACAATACAACAACAACAACAAAACGATAACCTAAACCCGCAAGCGCGACTATGCAACAGGTCTCTCACAAGCTCCATGCTCGTTTACTGTTGCAACGTTGCGACCTCCGCCTGACTGTCGTAAAATATCAGTAGATTTACGTCCGTCAATCGCGAACGTCTGTTAAAATAGAGCTGCTTCAAATGCTCCGCGTAAACTCCTGTATTCGGGCCACAGTGATTTGGCAGCGGTGCGCGTTTTGTGTCGGAACGCTGTGTCCGCATTTAAAACAAGCCGCATTTTGCAAGAATTTCATACCAGATTTATTGTTAAATATTAAATATTACTTTAAGCCGCTCACGTTGGTCTGTTTTCGAATTGGTGACTGACGTCACTGACTATTATTTCCGTCTTGTAGTTTTATAGGTCTTTGCAATTCTTTCATATAAGTAACGCGTTAGCTACGTTCCCAACTGTTCTTATTATCCGCAAACCACGTGATCGTTTGGGACCTCCTCTGGAAACTTCAACTGCCTGTACCTAATCCTCCTAGCTATAGGCGTGTCCAGGGCTTACCAGTCATTCCAGGAATGGTTCCCAGTTGTCTGCACGTGCCTGCTAGCGGATCGACTGTCACCACAATGATCTGCGTGACTGTTGTCTTGTAGGAACGCTGAACGTTTACATGAAAAAAAGAATTAGGTGTCTTAGACCGGTGTACACTGCTAATTAAAATTATACAAAAGAGTATCCTATGGACCTCAGTTTGACATACAAGGTTTTAACCAACAACTTGAAAATTTACTGGTTACATAATCAGAACTTAAATTACAATTTAAGTTCAGCAAAAATTATAGATAATTATGATTA
>JAEQML010079574.1:0-11946 GCA_016904865.1 Pissodes strobi | reverse complement strand
TAGATTAATTGTATTAGGTGATTCCTAAATAAAGATTGATTGATTGACTAACAAATCTAAAAATGAAAATGGCTAGTAAATGCAGTAAAATAATAAAAAGCTCTTGCAGAATTGTCAAGTTTTGAATTGACTTCGACAAGATGACGTTAGGGTCACTAAACTAGCACTTGTGTTGCTTACACTCTGGAGCCAGAGCAAGCGGTTCTGTTTTATGAAGATTTATAAATATAAGTGGAGCAACAGGCAAACATTTGTAAGGTAAACATGAATCCTTCACAAAAATAAGAATACATCTACATCAAAGGATACTCTAACCAGAGTACTGCAAAAATATTTACAATCGACGAATCATTATTACGAAAAAGATTAAGACGGAATTTTGGAGTGCGCAAAAAATGTTGCCGAGAGTCAAGATGGTGTTAGTTTCGAATAGTTCAGTTAAATTCAGTTTAGTCAAATTATTACTCCTTGATAATCTGGCAGAACTTATATGTCAGCCGTGCATAGAACATTGAGTAGTATAAGGACGGTGCCCAAAAAGATCCTCAGAGTCATCGCAGATAAAGTCAAGAAAAGTGCAAATAAAAGTATTATTTCTTCCCAAGACTGCCAGCTTATAACTAAGTACATTCAGAATAATTTTTTTAAGGGAGAATACAAAAGAAGAACTGATGCATAATGGCACATTGTCTGTAATATTTCAAACCGAAGATACGTCCAAAATTATCTTCATATTACACTGTATTTATTAACTTCCTGCAAATAAATCCACATCTGTTTCTTGACCACACATCCTTATTCCAATAGGTCAGTCATTAAGACAAAAAAAGAGACTTCATCTGGCCGAATGTATTACAAACTTGTGTTTGTAACTTTCTATATGTTTTGTTACATTTTGTTAGAATACACATTGCCATATAACAAATCCGATACAATTTTTACTTAAATCGACTGATTTAGCTGATAGTTGATGGACATTTATTGCAAACTTTTAAAGGAAACACAAAGGTTTTAAATTTCCATAATTTAATTTAACAAAACCGTGACATACTTACATTACTGCACACGGTGCCTTTTTCAAACGGGCTAACTCCAACTGTGGAAAAATACAGTAAAATAACCTAAGTGGGTAACAGAAAGGAGACCATTAAACTAAAGGTATGGTAGACGATATTATAACATGCTTTGCAGGCACTGATAGGCAATTAGACCTATTTCTATGATTCATCAATAATCTACACCCAAAACTCAAATTCACTGTCGAATTAGAAGATAATAAATCGATTAATTTTTTAGATCTAATCATTACCAACAAAAATGATATCCATGAATTTTCAATTTTCCATAAACCCTTACATATAGACACAGTTGTTCATAATAAATCTAATCATTCATATTCCCATAAAATGGCAGCATTTAATTCATGTGTATATAGGCTTTTAAATGTTCCATTATCAGAAAGAAATTATAGAAAAGAACTTAATATCATTAAACAGGTTGCAGTTAATAACGGATACAGTGCTAGTATAATAGATAGTTTACTTAAGAAAACATCTTATAAAATGACAATAAACTTCTATCAAAAAACCAATAATACACCTGACCAAAAATTGAAATCTATTACATATACAGGCTTGATTTCCAAACGTACTTCAAAAACCCTCTCCAAAAATAAGATAATAACTGCTTTTAGAACCAAATAATTGAGACAAATTTATTAAAAATGATATAGTTGTTGCTGTTACTTTTTGCCTTCCTTCAGTATCAAATATTAATAGCAAAAATACTTGCCCATATTGTTTATCTAATATTAGTTGGGATTTTTATTTTTATACCTTTAGGTTTATGGCCTCCTTTCTGTTACCTACTTAGGATATTTTATTCTATTTTTGCACAGTTGTAGTTAGTCCGTTTGAAAAAAGTCACCGTGTGCCGAAACATATGTCACGGTTTTGTTAAACTAAAATGTGGACATTTTAAACCTTTAAAATATTTCAATATTTACTTATTAATACGGTCTTTCATATAATTACCTAATTCACTAGACAAACTAAGTCCTTTCATTACATATAGTTATGTTAAGACCTTTTTGTCGATATTTTACATTTCGATTTGATATAACGGGCTTCACCCATTTCGGGATTGGTAAAATCTATACAATAGTGCTAGAAGTTAAGTGTCCTTTTACTTTTTAATTTTTTTATCATTCCCTAGCAGGTAAAATTTCCATCTGCATTGCAGCCATACATATTTCTCTTCTTGCTGCCGACATGACATTTTAAATAATTCTCGACTCTTTTTGACCCGAAATTATTTTTGGTCGATTGTTTAACTGAAAGTATTTCTCGTCCCTTTTATAAATACATCATCTTACCTATGGAACAGACGATGCACAAGATGAAGATAATGGGCGAAGAATTTATCTATGATATAGTAATAGTCCAAACTATGCTGAACGTAATAAGACCAAAAACTGCTCAAAATGTGGCCAGATAGATATATAAACCGAAAAGACGAAAGGCATTCAATATCTAAGGTTCCACACCAAATTCGGAAATAATTGAAATTTGAACATGAAAATGGATTCATGCATGCAATGGATCAATACATGCGTTTAGAAAAGCTTCAGCAGCATTACTTGCAAGTGCTTCAGGTTCTGATATTTTCGCTTTAGAGTGGAATATGTCGTCGACCCTGAATTTAAAACAAACTAACATAAGACACAGCATGTCATTTTATCAGAAAATTTACGATTTTGTTCCCTTATCAATCGATTTTGAGATTTCCGTGTTCAGCTCGTTAATCACAAATAATTTTAAAATTTAACAAGAGATATAAATGCGTAATGGACTGATAACACTTATAGTTGCGATCGAGGAATTCATTGGCATTTCTACTTCACTCAACAACTTCTTGACTGGTAATCGATTGGTGAATCGAACTGTAAAACATTGCAGAAGCTAAATTCGTATAACATTACCCTTTTTCTGCCTGGCGTTTTTTCAAGCCATTACAATTTTACACCAGATTAGCTTGGCATTTATGTGGGAATCATTTTATATTAGCAAGATAGGTACTTCTCAGTCACGACTCTGAAATTAATCATTAACAATTCATGAGTAATTATCTCGCAATTTTCATCACAAAATATTTTGATACGACATTCAAATTCCGGGATGAAGAGATATTAATAAGAGCCTTCAATCAATCATATTTTATGAAGTCAAGTTTCAGCTGTTTAATTCCAAGTTGTGTTAATCCTCTAACTAAATGCAATAAATGGGATAAAGATGTCGTGTTGAAACTACAAATATAAAAAATATTGAGTTTTGCGCACTGTTTTTTTTGTCATTTCTTTTATCTTAAGAATATAACTAAATGTATAATTTTTCAAGTAAAACCTAAACACATATTTATAGCTTCTCGAGTGGGACATTGAAGAGAAAATTGAGGCAGTGAACATTTCGCAAAGGTGGGCGAAAACTGACCGAGTGGATTGAGCTGATGAAGATCTCTCAGTTGGAACTATCGGAAAATCCATGCTGTTACATCGTATCCCAAGATATCTTCTAGCGCTCAAAAAGGGCTATCATAACTATGTGGAAGCTTTTTATTTTAAGAAAATTAAATATGGCTATTATTTTCTGGTAACCAAATTGGTAGTCACTAAACTAAACAGAAATAATGCTGAGATCAGTTATGGGTTAGTTTGGCACTTCACTACCTTTGTGTGAGAAATTTTACCTGGATACTGTTAGCACTCATAAAGCATTGATCAACTAGATTAATGGAGTATGATACGTTGCTATGGTCAATTAAAAAAATCTCTTGATACTAGTAAATTTATTTGTCAAAAACGTGTCCATTGGTGAAAATGAAAAAAATGGATGTTGGAAAAGCCACCGGAGAGGCTATAAGGCAGCCGCTACCCTCAAAATCTCGCCATCTATATGAGAAAAAATATATAGACTTTAAAGAATGGTATGAAGAACAAAGCCTGAATAGGTTCACAGAAGAAAAGGTGATGATTCTAGAGGCTAATGTCGATATTAGCAAATACAGTAAACTTAGAGATTTGTTAAAAATGATGGTCATAAACCAGAGAAATAAATGAGACTGTTTAATGTATAAGGTACCTACCTAATTACTATGAATCTTTTATTACAGTATGTTTAATAAACATCATGAATTTATAATTTTTATTTAAAATAAAAGCCTGATAGCGCAATCTTCCACATTTAAAATATGCTGTAAATTCACTAGTAATTAGAACGAAGCAGCGCCTCTGGCGGTCCACATCTTTGCACCAAGATGATTCTTCTATTGCGTAGCTACCATGTTCTTTTGTTTATTGTTTATTCAACACAAGCCCACATTGGATGAAATAGTCAAAGCAAACATGTACCCTGTATTATTAAACTTGTGTTAACTATTAAACTCATGAGACCTCTACCTATATTAGTTTAAATTAATATTAGTCTGACAGACTAACTATTTGACCAAAGTCACTTACCTCCCAAATTAGTTTAAAATCCTGTTGTTCGACTCTGAGCAATTCGCAGGTGGTTTGTGTAACGACAGTAGTGTCCCTTGGCAAATCTTGAAGTATAGATTCTCCAAAGGTCGCCCCAACTCCCAGCGTACATAATGTTACGGTGTTCTGGAAAGGAAATGCTTGTTAGATGTAATTGTCAAGGCAAGACGACAGACAAATCGTCTAATTGGTTTTAGTAACTTTAAGGGCCTGTAAATGGAGTTCCAGAAAATGTTATTGCGTAATGAAAATGCTATTATAGGAACATGTGAGTTTCTGCATAGGTAGTCATGTCCAGGAAAGAAATATGTAAATCGAATTATTGTAATAGGAATGATTGGCCAACTTTGATGTTTGCTAAAGACCGGATTATATGCAAACAAAATGCTTAAGAATATGCGCAAATATTACAATTTTTTATGCAGGATAGATGCAAAAAATACGTAAATATGCAATGAATATGCAGTAATAAAACGACTAAATATTGATCTTCTAATTTAAATTTTCACTAAATTAGGGGATTAAGTATTGAATAAAAATAAATTAAAGTTGTATAAAGAATATTAAATCACAAATACAATTTTCCTATATAAATTTATAACAAACCTATTATACACGGTGTCCCATATAAGAATGCACACTACAGGGATCTCGGAAACCAGAAGAGATACAAAGATGATTAAATTAGAGAAAAGGCGTGCCTTGCTGAATCCTACAATGTCATGCTTTGGAATCTAAAAAAATCCGATTACTTCCGAAGATATTTGGGAAAACCCGACTTTTCCCGATTTCGTTTTTATTTATTTCTGACTTTATTTCAAAAGACATAACAATACAAATTTCACATTCCCATTGCTACTTTTCCTGCTCTTCAAGTTGATGTTATTAGATTTTCAATCTGACGGTTCGTTTCTTTGCAACCATCATCAACTTTGTTTTTTCAAATAGTCGAAAAAATTTGTTTTATTCGTAGAAAACACTAATTTTAATCCTAAATCCAACGACATATCGCTCCTTACATTTATCCGACGTTTCGGCTGATAAAACCATCATCAATGTTATTTAATGATGATTACGAAGGAACGAAACATGGTATCAAAAATCTAATTACGTGATTAGGTAGAGGACAAGAATTGGCATAGGAACGTGAATTTTATTGTGATCTATCCTCTTCATTAAAATCTGAAAAAAATTAATTATATTTTAAATTTCAAGAATTCGTAGATTGCAATTATTCATTTTTTTAAGGCTTTAATAAAGAAAATTGATCAAAATAAAATTCATATTCTTATGCCATTTTGCCTCCTCTACATGATGACGTAATTAGATTTTTGATCCGACGTTTCGTTTCTTCGTTATCATCATCAAATACCATTGATGATGGTTTTTTTATCCGAAACGTCGGATAAATGTAAATAGCGATATGTTGTTGAATTTAGGATTGAAATTAAAGTTTTTTAGGAATAAAATAAATTTTTTCGACTATTTAAAAAAACAAAGTTGATGATGGTTGCTAAGAAACGAAACGTCAGATTGAAAACGTAATAACACCAACTTGAAGAGCAGGAAAAGTGGCAATGGGAAAGTGAAATTTGTATTGTCATATCTTTTCAAATAAAGTCAGAAAAAAATAAAAACGAAATCGAGAAAATTCGGGTTTTCTCAAATATCTTCGGAAGTAATCGGATTTTTTTACATTTCGAAGCATGACGTTGTAGGGTATAGCAAGGCACACCTTTTCTCTAATTTAATCATCTTTGTACCTCTTCTGGTTTGCGATATCCCTGTACTGTGCATTCTTATATGGGACACCGTGTATATTAATATTAATTTAAAAAATATTATACAACGCACTAGTTATTACGTGTGCTTCATTTTTTTCACATATGCTATTAGGTCATTGACCAACAGGAAGATAGCTCTAATAATTTCCGCAATCCTATTTAATCCGTAAGCTGGGTAAGTTACATGATTTAATTTTCAAAAAATATTTTTAAATTTTGTCTTGCTTTTAACATATACGCCGCAACATCGGCCAACAGGACAAGAATGCTATGTGAACTGAATTCGGCAAAAAGAAGTGTGCTAATGTTACTTGAATAAAATGGGTCCTCTTCTGTTTTGCGACGATTAAATAAATTATGTAACGGCCACACGAATCAGTTGTTTCGTCGACGACAATATACATATAGGTATAGGTATCTCCAATTTCGATTTTTATTTCATCTAGTTCAAGCACCCTCTCAGGGACGTTTTTTCTTAATGTTGATTCATCTGGTAGTCAGCTTATTGAAAGGAATTTTAGCAGCCAAAAACATTTTACACAGATCTTGGTTGAATTCTGACTGGCCATGGTTTTCGTTTCTAAAAGTCTCAAAAGACTGCTTCAACGTTAACTGGACCGGGACCGTGCTTCATCTTGTTAACAGTAACAGTGTGAGATGACGTCTTTATGAAATTTCTTCGAGCAAAAAACATGATCGCCGTTCAAAACATGTTCTGGATAAAGCTTAATCCACGATGTACAGGGTGGCCCGTTTATTATGGGATGATACCTTAACTCAGAATCTACGGAGTGTACCAAAAAAAGTTTAATAGAAAAGTTGATTAGATTTCCCTAACCTTTTAAAATACTTTATTTTAATATATGTGTTCGTGGTTTCGTGGACAAGTACCAACTTCCTTATTTTAAATAGAATACCTCTATCTATCTATCTATCTATTAAGCATTTTTAAATTCCTCGGAAAATTCTAGATATGTCTTATATATAATATCCTATACCTAAGTCTAACCGATTTTGAGATATTTTGAACTTTATGTCAAAAATGACGTTTGCAGGTCTAAATATAACTATCAATTTCTCCCCTTGAAAGCCTTTATTATTTAATTGGAGTTGGGTTCCTTGTAGAAAGGGATATACTTTAGTGGTCTGTGTTGACTTTTTGATAAGAAATAAATACAGGGTGATCAAAAACTGAGATTAAAAATGAAGTAAAAAATCGTTAAGAGTCATTTTTTTCAAATGGAAACCCCCTATTTTTATAATTTTATCTTATTCATCATTAAAAATAAGGGTGACTTTGTATAAGGTTATCTATTCCAAAAACGCGTAGTTTTTGAAATATTGGCGATTTAATAGTTTTCTATCGTAAAAATGCTATGGGGCTTTTAAGTCTTGTTATTAATTGGCCATGACGGAGAGGCGCGGCAAAAAAAAAGAATGGAGCACTACATAAATGATACTATTTTGGCATTCTGTGAGTGTCGAAATCAATGTTTAACAGTTTTTATACCACCTAACTCTGTCACTTTATATTATTATTGTTATTTTATTGTTATATCGTTTTATTTTTATTAATATACTAAAGTTATTCAATGTATACCCCCAGAAGCAATAAAAGTCAAGTCTTGGCGCTAAGAAATTATGTTACCAAATTCCCTCTAAGACGCCATCCAGAAAAAAAGATTTTCGACAGAGTCTACCAGTGTTTTCGAAGAAATCAAAGTCTGTTGCAAAAAAAAACAAAGAGGTCGTCATGTTTTGAGCAATGAAAATCAACTTAACATCTTACTACATTTTGAAGAATCTCCTAAAACTTCCACCCGACAGGCAACTCTGGACTGGATTTTAAAAGAACAACTATCCAAACTTGTTTAAGATTGAATGGATGGAAACCTCACAAATATTTACCAGTTCAAAAATTAGAAGAAAGAGATTATAGCAGAAGGTTGGAGTTTTGTAGTATTTTAATGGATAGACATTTTGCTGAGAATATTTTTCGTAATATTGTTTGGACGGATGAATCAATATTTACTACTACAACTAAAGTGAATAATAGAAAAAATTTGCATTACTGGAGCAATAAAAATGAAAAGAAAATAATAGAGGTGAAAACACAAGGAAGAAAATCAGTTAAGGTTTGGTGCGCAATTTTGCAATCAAGAAATCTTGGGCCACTATTCTACGACGAACATTTAAATTCCGCAACGATATCCAACAGCTTATCGAGAGCCAAGTGCCACAAATAGAATTGCGACGTTTAATATGGCAACAGGACGGCGCTCCTTACCATAGGAGTCCAGCGATAACCAATTACTTGTCCAATCGTTATCAATACTGGATCGGGGAAAACGGAAATTTTGGATGGCTACCCAGGAGTCCAGACTTGACTCCCATGGACTATTTCTTATGGGGTACCCTAAAAGAAATTGTATATAAGCAAAAGCCAACAATGGTGTATATATTGCGGCACAGAATCAAAGAAGGTGTGAATTTCCTTTGTGCAGAATGCAATTTCATATTTAGAAACAGTTTATACAACATGTATTGTGCAAAATGGTGGACATATACAAAACTTATTGCAATAGTTATTGTGTTAGTGTTGTCTTAGCAAGCATTAGTTACGATTATATTATTATTTTTTTTTAGGGCACACTAAAGGGAGATCCTATGGCGCTCGACGAGCGGTGTGTGTGCGTGTGTGTTAATTATAATAAAAATTGTTCTAGTTATCATTAAGCGTTTTCCTAAAATAAAAAAATTAAATTTAAAACAATATTAAATAAATTAAAAAAAATAAAAAAGGTAGTCACTTTATTATTTACAACATTCTGACAAAAAATAAATAAATGAGATATGCAAATCTTATCAAAGCGATGCTAAGGTAATTACCTTAATGTCGCTAAATTTTTAAAATTTTCCATTATTCGTTTAACACTATTTCGCGACGGTTTCTGTTTATCTGGATATCTATCAGCAAATGTCTAGCATATTTCCTGATAAACTTTGTTACCTACATTCCTTATAAAGAATACATCAATTTAAATAATCTTCGTGTTAATAACTTAATCGCCCCGGCCGGCATGATTATTAATAATAAGTAGGTATATTGTCAAACGACAAGAAATAGTGTCATTTCTGTAATGCTCAATTTTATTGTTTTTTTTTCGCCACGCCTCGCCGTCATGGCCAACTAATTAACAAGACTTAAATGCGCTATAGCATTTTTACCATAGAAAACTGTTAAATCGCGAATATTTCAAAACCTACGCATTTTTGGAATAGATAACCTTATACAAAGTCGCCCTTATTTTTAAGGCTGAATAAGATAAAATTATAAAAATAGGGGGTTTCGCTTTGAAAAAAATGACTTTAAACGATTTTGTCATTTTGTTTTTAATCTCAGTTTTTGATCACCCTGTATTTATTTTTTAACGAAATGTCAACACAGACCACTAAAGCATATCCCCTTCTACAAGGAACCCAACTCCAATTCAATAATAAAGGCTTTCAAGGGGAGAAATTGATAGTTATATTTAGACCTGCAAACGTCATTTTTGACATAAAGTTCAAAATATGTCAAAAACGGTTAGACTTACTTATAGGATATTAAATATAAAACAAATCTAGAATATTCCGAGGAATTCAAAAATGCATTAATATACAGGGTATTCTATTTAAAATAAGGCAGTTGATACTTGTCTACGAACATCCCGTATATATTAAAATATAATATTTTAAAAGCTTAGGTAAATCTAATCAACTTTTGTATTAAACTTTTTTTGGGACACCTCGTAGATTCTGAGATAAGGTGTCATCCCATAATGAACAGGTATTTTAGACATAATCACCACTTTCGTTTTTAGATTTGCTTTGTTTGAGAGTACAATACTAACTGCGGCTACGACAAACAACAACCTCAGTAATACCAAAGTTTACAGAATTAATATAAGTTGGTGCACTAAGCGCCAATTGAATGAAATCCTCATATCAAAGGCGAGCCGAGGACGTAAAAAAATGTAGGGGGTATTGAGGCAATAAGAGCCGAGTTTGACGCGATTTACTTCGGTCAAAGCGCTATTGGGCAACATATAGTAAAATTTCTCGCTTAGTAAGTAATAAATGGATGAATTTAAATAATGAAATATGTTTTCATTAAAATTTTGATATTTTGTAAGTCACAAAAAGGGCCTTATTCAGCACATTCTAAAGAAATTACGGAAAATACGATTTCATATTTAAATAAAATTTGTAAAATATATTATTTTTTACTTCAAGAATGAAATTTAATACCCCGTGTAAAATTCTTTATTTTAATTTATTTTGGGGATGAACTACATCATAGTTTTGCAAAATTTTACAAATTATTTTGGAAAAAGTCTTGCAAAACTAATTGTCTACATTTTATTAATTTCTATATTTCGTTAATTTTACCACAATAACTGATTAGCGCAAAATTTAAAGTAATAGACTTAGTGCGTGCACGACAGTCGTGCACGCACAGAAAAGCTGTTTCTGGACGTGTAATGAACGATATTTTTCATAATACCTCTCTGAAATCAAAACATGAACATAAAATTATTATAATTTTACGTATTCAAAATCATGTCATAATACATTTTGAATTAAAATGTAAGCAAACGTCAAATTTGCAAGACAAGCAAGACACAGGTATCTAATATTTATCAAGTGTTGCTATGGAAATGTGTTTGTATGTTTTGTTGTAATTGAATAGGCCGCTAATTTTGATGTATTTGTGACAAGTAAGGTCAGAATAAATAAAATAATTTTACTTAAAATTAGACTATTGACGCTGAAATGTACTAGATTAATTTTGTAAACTGCATTGCATCGATGTATAATTTTAACGCAATTTATTATACTTTATGCTTATTTTGTGACTAAATAACTGTAAATTTAGCACTTAAAATTAGGGAACGGGAAAAGTTTTCCGGTGCGGGCGCACAGGAAAAGTTTTCCCGTTCCCTAATTTGGCGGGCGCACCGGAAAGACTTACTTTCTTTGCTCTACAGAGTCGTCGAAAATGATAGTTTTCAGAGAGGTATTATGAAAAATATATTTTGTGAAGTCGCAAAAAAAGATGAAAAGATAAAGGTCTTGTTTAGCATATTTTTAAAAAATTACAGTAAATACGATTGCATATTTAATGTTTTAATATACATTAAATAACAAAAAGTATACAACGTTTAAACAATATGACAATTATTGCGTTTTTTTTACTAAAAGTTATTAAAACCATTGTTACGCTTGATTTTTAAGGAAAAACAAGATAATTTAACAAACATTTATGTATTGTCGCAAAAAAAAGTGAGCCTATTACTCGACTTGTTCTAGAAAAAAGCTGCTTATTAAATCACATTTTATAGATGAAGGTAATATTTTTCATGAATAATACGACTAATACAAGAAAACGTGGCTTTTTAAATTCGAAACTTCATTTAACTTTAAGGAACGCTTAAACTTAAAAGCATACAATACATTATAAAAAAAAATGTGCCTGTTGTTTGTCCCCTAACTCTACATTTACATTGTCTTACATATACGTGTCTAAACCTTAAAGGCTCTTTTAAAATATTCTAAATTAAAGTATTTACAAATTTTTAAGGATAC
>JAEQML010079573.1:0-11947 GCA_016904865.1 Pissodes strobi | reverse complement strand
TCAAACATACAGCCGTGATCCTATGAATAAATTTATCTTTTAATAAAGTCCTGTAGATTCGACTTGTAATACTGAGGGAAGACAACCCCCGAGTCCTCGAGCAATGTGCTCGAGCAAGACGAATCAGGTAAGGGAATTGAGTCCGCGGGCAATGTGCTCCAGCAAGACGACTCAGGTTTAAGGTGAGACACAGTCTACTGAACTGAAGTTTCGGTAGCGTATTTATATCATAAAATCTGCTGAGCGTTGCATGTTTAAGGTTGAAAGTCGCTCGCGTTTATAGTTTTTCTTTAATGTTTATATAATAATTTCCAAGTTCAAGTTCAAACTTAGGACAGGGTGATATTTATTTAGTAGATTATGCATTTTAGAAGTTCACAGTATATCAAATGAACACGCAGAAAATGTTACGGTCGTTGCTTGTATTAGCGCTTCAGGACATACAATACCTTCGATGATCATTTTCAAAGGTGTGAGAAAACAAAACACATTCGCCTCCAGGTAGTGTTACAGAAATGGCTACAAAAGGCAGTATGAGTAAGGAAATAATTCTCAAATGGATTGATCATGTTGCTAAATTTAAACCAGCTGGACGTGATTTGTTATTTTTGGATGGTGCTTCTTGTCATGTGGATGTGGCTGATACCCATGATAGGTCTATTGTATGCTTACCCTCTAACATTACAGACGAGTTTCAGCCATTGGATAAAGCTGTCTTCAAATCTGGAATAGTCGACGAAACAACACAATAGGCCTACGCCTTTTTGATTATCTTCAGGACCATGCCCAGCGGCAACTCCTCTACACCAACAATCTCACTTTTTACCATCGAAATCGCCAATACCCACTCTCCTTGTTAGACACTGAACTCAACAAAAGACTGACAAACATTTCTGATCTCAGAACAGAGAACTCGTTAGACTCTATCCACCTTCCAATAAACGTTCTCTGGAATGAGCTCAGGACACCCGAAACTAAATACTTTTACAAAAATTTCAATTTTGCACACTACCGACAAAGCATTTCTGAATTAACAAAGATTACTGGCCAAATTGAAACTTCGGACCATCTAGAGCGAGAAGTCGAAAACTTGGCCAGAAATATTCTAAAGCTTCAGGACCTACTAGCAACAAAAGTCTCCAAAAAGCCTAAAACAGACAGATTTCCACAAAATACTGTAAATTTAATAAAAATTAAGAATAAATTTAGGCAAAGGTGGCAACAACATATTTGAGATGAAGACAAACACATAGTAACACAATTAACAAACATTGTTAAACAATTAATAAACAAACACAAAAATGGAAAAGCCCCTCGGTTTTACCAGCCGCTCAGTTTGGTTTTAGGCCCGGACACGATACCAATCTGCTCGCCGCGAGAATTACAACAGATATTTTTGCGGGGTTTAATCGTGGGTTGAACAAATCGACGTGGAAAGGGCCTTTGATACAGTTTGGCACTCCGGCTTAATTTGCAAGTTTTTCTCATCCTCAATCTTAATTCATTCTTAATCTCTTAATTCATTCCTTCATTTCTGGACGTACCTTCCAGGTGAAGGTTGAAGGCAAGCTTTCAATCCCCAAAAATCTGGTGTCCGGAGAGCCGCAGGGCGCTGTCCTATCTCCTCTCCTATACTCCTTATACACTGCTGACATCCCTAAGTTCACAAATTTAGCCCCTTATTTCAGTCTTACACGAATTACTTAAAAACTTTTTTTGGTTTCTAGCAAAATGGGAAAGAAATGCAGATGCATTCCAGGCAACTGGACACAAGAGATGATGGTAGTTGCTCTTAGGTTCCTCAGGCAGAGGCGTAGTCAAGGATACGTGCAGAAAGCATGTGGTATTCTACGATCGACTTTAAAGGATCATTTCAAAACTGGAAAAGTTGAAAAACGACTGGGTAGAAAATCTGTTTTATCACTTCGACAGGAGCAAGATCTATCCAATCACATAATAAGGCTTTCTACTATGGGGGTGCCACTTGACCGAAGTCGGTAAGAAGAAGTGTTTCAAGGTATTGCAAGAAAATGGAACCGAATTTAACCATGAAACTGAAATGGCGGACCTGATACAAATCGTTTATGCCAAGACATCCCGAACTGTCAAGAAGAAAGGCTCAATCAATGGATTGAGCACGAGCGCAAAAGCTGAATCCATTTATTGTCAAAGACTATTTTACGAAGCTGACCAGCATTATAGATAAATTTGATTTGAAGCATTCGCCACAGAAAATCTTTAATTTAGACGAAAAGGGCTGCAAAGGGATCAAAACGTGTTGATCTAATATCAAATGAACACGCAGAAAATGTTACGGTCGTTGGTTGTATTAGCGCTTCAGGACAAACTCCGACAGACAATACCTCCGATGATTATTTTCAAAGATGTAAGAAAACAAAACACATTCTGGGACAATTTGTCACCAGGTACTCCAGGTAGTGTTACAAAAATGGCTGCAAAAGGGAGTATGACTAAGGAAATATTCCTCAAATGGATTGATCATTTTGCAAAATTTGAACGTTTTTTGTTAATTTTGGATGGTGCTTCTTGTCATATGAATCTAACTGTGGCAAATTTGACAGATACCCGTGATACGTCTACTTTTTGCATATCTTCTAACACTACACACGAGCTTCAGCCATTGGATAAAGTTGCATTCAGATCTTTTGAGTACTGAGCAAAATCCTTCCGCTAACAGAAGGCTAACGAAAAGCCAGTTTGGCAGCATGCCTTATCCATGACTAATATTCAGGATGGTTTCAGGACCACTGGCATATATCCATTAGACCCAACAATAATTCTTGAGAGTGCATATTTACCATCTTTACTTACAAATCAAGAGATGCAGTGGTCTGATAATGATGATTATGTAATTTTATGTCATACTAGTACATTATTGTATTTTTATACCTTAGATACCATTTACATAATGGATTACTTTATGTCTGTGCGGGCATAAAGTCCAATTTATGGCCCGTGCGGGCGTAAAGTACACTTTATGGACTCAAATAATTGAATTGAATTCGTATTTTTTTAAAAATATTTACATATTGTGAATGCAATAACGAACTAGTATGACATGAAAGTCTGTATGCACCACGGGTATTAATAGATGTGTACGCCCTCGGGCGACTTATGTAACATTGTCGCCCTCAGGTCATAAACATCTACTTAATACCCTTGGTACATAAATAACTATTAAATGTAAACCAAAAGAAGTTCAGGAGCTTTCTTTGATAGCTCCCAACCGGGTTGCTTCAAATGGGACGATCCAGTTCTGTATTAAGGTGATTTGCATCCTGAGCGATAGGTTAGTTCCCCGAGGAATAACGCGCCTTCTGATCAATAAAATGATAGCCAAAAGCAATGTTCCAATAAGAAACGAAACATTTTGAACGATACGATTATTAATCCAAATGAACTTGTTAAAGAAAAAAATCATCTAAAGTAGACTGTTAAAGAAAATGATTCCAATAATCTTTCCACCTTTTCTCAGTTGATTCCAACACCTGGTTTTAAGTTAAAGAAGCAGGGCAAGCGAACTAAAAGGCCAGATTCGTAAAAGAGACGTTTTTGCGTCAAGAGAAGATAATAATTGGTTTTGTTCGGTGTGTAGTGAAGATTATGAAAGTGACATGAGGCAATGCATAAAATGCACGGATTGGATGCACGTGAATTGTGCTGGACTTACAATAGATGATGTAGAGATTTTAATTGCCTAAAGTGTGCGCCATGGTGCATCGTTTATCATGGGCGATATTTTGGACGACGTGGGCGATAATTCAGTGATGGGTTGAAATTTCGCCCTTTTCTCACTTTTTTTTAAGTGTCACTTTTTCTAATAAAAGTTGTTTTTTTATATTTTTGTACTGATAGTTATTAAGAAACATAGTTTTCTTTTGCAGCTGACGCATTTTCTACTTTGGACTTAACATTCGGATTTCTGTGGAGCATAATGGATTAGGTGGGCAGTATTACCCGAAGGCACTTAGGAACCCGAGGATACCGTTTACTTATCGTTACCCTTGGCTGTTCTCGACGATTTCCGGAGCTTAAGTTTGTTTACTATTTAAAATGTTTAATATTTCAAATTTGTCGTGGTGTACAGAATACGCCAACGCGAGTAATATGTAAGTACATCAAAATGCTTCATTAACATTGAAAATGTTTCTGTAATCCTTGTATAGGGCCTCAAATCGTGAAAAAGTGTATGCTACATTTGCCACACATGACGTCATACGCGTGAGAGATCGTGTTAGTTTGTTTATTTAAACTTAAATTTGATTATAACGTATCGGAATCGGTTCAAATGACTAAAATAAATTGGAACTATCTAAACCTAACCGAAAGTTTATTGAACGACTAACAACGAGCTAAAACGTATCGAAATAGATTAAAAATATTGAAGTAAGTTAAAACTAACTCAAATTAACCGAATTTTGGTGACTAACCAAAACTAACCAAAAACATTAAAATTGCTTATAACGTATCGGAACCGGTTCAAATGACTAAAATAAATTGGAGCTAACTGAAAATAACCGAAGGATGATTGAACGACCAACCAAAAGTAACTAAAAGCACCAAAATAGGTTAAAACGTCGAAATAGATTAAAAATATTAAAGTAAGTTAAAACTAACCCAAATTAATGGAATTTTGGTGACTAACCAAAGACATTAAAATTGCTTATCACGTATCGGAACCGGTTCAAATGATTAAAATAAATTAGAGCTAACTGAGAGTAACCAAAAAAGATGGAATGACTAACCAAATGTAACTAAAAGCACCAAGACACGGGCTTAAACATATCGAAATAAATTAAAAATATTGAAGTAATTGAAACTAACACAAATTAACCGAATTTTGGCGACTTACCAAAACTAACCAAAAATATTAAAATTGCTTATAACGTACCAGAACCGGTTCAAATGACTAAAATAGATTAAAACTAACTAAACTTTACCGAAAGTTGATTGAACGACTAACCCAAAATAACCAATAGTAACTAAAATCATCAAAACGGGCTAAAACGCATCGAAATAGATTAAAAATATTAAAGTAAGTTAAAACTAACCCAAAAACACTAAAATTGGTTATAACGTATCGGAACCGGTTCAAATGATTAAAATAAATTAAATCTACCTGAAATTAACCGAAAGTCGATTGAACGACTAACCATAGTAACCAAAGGCACCAAAAAAGGCTAAACATATTGCAACAGATTAAAAATAGTAAGGTAAGTTGAAACTAACTTAAATTAACCGAATTTTGGCGACTAAGTAAAGTTAACCAAAAATATTAAAAGTGGTTCTAACGTATCGGATCCGGTTCAAATTAGTAAAATAAATTAAAACTAACTAAACCTAACCAAAAGCTGTTTGAATGTTTAACCAAAAGTAACCAAAAATACCAAAAAGGTCTAAAACGTATCGGAACAGATTAAGAATATTAAAATAGGTAACTAACCCAAATTAACCGAAGTTTGGCGACTAACTAAAATTAATCAAAAACGTTTAAATGGGTTATAACGTACAGGAACCGGTCTAAATGAGTCAAATAAAGTGGAACTTACTGAAAGTAACCGAAAATTGATTGAATAACCAACCAAAAGTAACTAAAAGCACCAAAACGGGCTAAAACGTATGGAAATAGATAAAAAAATATTCAAGTAATTTAAAACTAATTCAAATTAACCTAATTTTGGTGACTAACCAAAAATTATCAAAAGCACCAAAATCGGTTATAACGTATCGGAACCGGCTCAAATGACTGAAACTAATTGAAAGTTGGTGAACGACTAACCAAAAGAAACCAAAGCACCAAAATGGGCTAGAACATATTGGAACAGATAAAATATTAAGGTAAGTTGAAATGTTATGGCTAATTATATATTCATGGATTTTCCTATCTAAAGGTGAAGGGTAATTTTTTAGGTCTTCATATTTGCACTTTTTTTTATTTATTTTTGTTTTAATTATGATAATGTTTAATATTATTGTTAAAAATGCATTTCTTTAATTATATATTTTATCAACACTCATGTTTGTATTTTTACTTTTTTAAACTCTGATTTTAGAAACTATTTGAAGTTCAGCACAAATAAAATTTTTGCGCTTTTATTCATCATTTTCAATGTCCCCCCGGTTGCTTTTTTGCGAAGGACTGTGATTTTTTTTTAGTTTTTCAACAAAAAATCACTTGTTATGAAGTGTGTGCATAGGTAAATATTAAACGTTATAATCTTGTTAAGTCTCATTTAATTTACGGATCTAGCTATCTTGTTTATCGAGCTTACTTTTAAAAGAGAAACTTAATTTTATCTTTAGTTGGTTAAAGATTTTATTTGGCTAGTGTTAGAATAGCTGATTGAGTTAATTTTTACTGTACTTGGCTGTAAAGCTCATGGCAGAAATTTATTTCACCTAATTAAAATTTGCATATTTAATTCGTCGCCTTGATACCGGACCGACTTGAGTTCAAATTGTTACCCATAGATAATTAACGGCTATATGTATACATATTTACCTCATAGTATAATTTATTGATATTGGTATTTTTGAGGACTGTTTATTTGTCTACCAATATTCTCTGGCTAATATTTATTTCATTATACCTACATATCATTTCTAACTCTACTTATACAATAGGAATTGGGCCCTTGCTTGAGTAATACATGGCGACCCTGCCAGGATATCACAAAGAAAGTAGCAGAGGCAAAATGGCTGTAAGGCGAAGAAGAAAAAGGAAGAAATTTCTCTTTTAGGTTTTGGTACAGGAAGAGATATGTGAGAATAGAAGGATGGAAGTTAAATACAGACAATTGAACATTGGGAAAGTAGAATGTGAAGGTGAAAAACAATAATAATGACAAAAGTAAAATAGAAATGTGCACAGATATTTATGGATTATAAGATTAATGTTAAAATGGGCTAAGCTAGTTATATATTTTACTTTGTATATCGGCGTAGTTTTTTTTGTATTACAATTATATTATTATATTATATGCACATGTAGATTTTCCTAGCAGGCACCATCGTTCTATTTTAAAATATAGTATATAAACCTATTAATTAATCACAATCAATCAAATAATTGCAGTAAAAGTATCATTTTGTCGAATCAAATCGGCAAGGCACTATAGCTGATTATGTTAAAAAGATCATTAATGAAAAATTTCTGGAATCGTAATTAAGTAGATGAACAAATATGCACAAATTATAATTTAACTAAAATTCTAAAGAGCGGCAAAACAGCATTGCTTCGGCTAACAATCAAATATAGTCAATCTCAAAAAAATATTCTATTACCTCCAGTGATGGGAAAAATAAATAAGTGCCAGTAAAACAATCTATACGTAATCGAGAAGTATACTTAAATAAACAAGCTAAGTCAACAACATAGCACTAGCGAAAAATAATTAAATAAGATAAATCTTGCAAATTTGTACATTTCGATTCATTATGACGTAAACTAATTTCAATATCGCAGCATATAAATTAAATAAATCATAAGTTGTGAAGTATATAGTAAAAAGAAACGTAGTTTTAAATTCTTTTAAATATCCACATAATGTTGAAGTAAAATAATCAGAATTTCGTAATTCTATATTCTAGAAACAAAGGTTCAACAACACAAGGTTATTAACTTATAATTGCGAAGGTGGCAAATTACGTACAGAATGCAAATTTCGGTATATGCCAGCATATACATATAAATAATAAATGTTAACAATGACGCGGCGTATAAGGCGAATATCGGAAAATGCTAGAGTAGCAAAACTCCTGAAATCGAATTTAATTAAATGCTAGCTGTATATTATTTAATTACCGATAGGATGGAATATGATTATTTTCCATATAAATGAAATAACTTCTATATATTATCATATCATTAAGGCATATATAAGCATTATCGAATACAACAAGTACCCAAAGCTAAACATTTGAAGAATATTAATTCGGCTGATAAGCTACATGCAATATTGTTTAAATATTGTAATTCGTTGTTGTTGCTATTTTCAACAGGTTGCCTTAAATTTCACCGCACACGTTATATTTCTATACGGAGTTATTACATTTAAATTGCAGTGTCTAATTTATTCAATTATTACTAAAACATATTTTTATAGGTGAAAAAGCCTTAGATTATAACAATGTATTTTTGTGGCAAATAGTAACTTAGAGAGTTAATGTGAAAAACGGTATACAGATATGTAAAAAATGCCAATGTCAACATCAGTTGCGAGTTGTTAAAACGCAAATTTTTTTAAAGACCTACCAATAATTGATTATTATGTCAATCACATACGCATTCAAATAATTAATAATAATAAAATAAAAGAAGAAATTTCCTTTTTTTGGTAGTAAGAAGTCAAAAGGTATCTCATATTTTTGAAAATATATAGAGAGTATCATTAAAATAATGAAGTCAGTGTTCATTCACATTAACATCCAGAAACTCATTTGTTTATTTTTGACAGTTGTTCGAGGCTGATAATTCGATAAAACTTTTATGTTTCAATTTAAATATTATTCTCTTATGGGATTCGCTTAGATAACAATTTGCGTATAAAATAACTGTTTCACTCAAACCCATTGGGATGCTCTTGGAGTAAAAGATAAGTTCATAATGAGAAATATTTAAGTTGAGTTGTTCCCTGAAGCTGTTTTGAAATGATCGGGACAGTTTATCACGATCAGTTTCATGAATTTTAAAATGGGACAAACAAAATTCAAAGAAATAGTGGTATATCTTATTTTGGAATGTCTGTTAGTTATCATTGTTTCAGAGTCGATCTTGGTCGATTTTCTAAACAAAAAGAGATGTGCTCGTAGGCACTGCAATTTACCATAGGGCTAGTTCTAAAGTCATTTTGTAAATAAAACGAAAAGCTTTAGCATTATATGAATATTTTAATAAGTTACCTTACTTGAAAATAACTAGAAGCTCATAAATACACAAAATATAAACAGTGAATGAATGTACGTAGTCAGTGCTACGATATGAACAATATCAGTCGATGCAAATTTCGAAAAGCAATGCATAACAGTTGTAATACTATGCTAAAATATGGTTATAAACATAACCTTGAAGCTATGTACAGTTATACATATCAACTCGGTTAGCTGATTTAGCTTTGTTATGAAATACATTAATATACAAACAATAATAACAGGATTAATATTACCTTAATGTCCACCTATAAGCTAATATGTACACTATGAACACCATTGACGAGAAACCTTCAATGTTCAGGAGGTTATCTTCTAACACTGGGGGAAAGTCACTTTGAAAAACACTTGCTAGATCTATGGCTAGCTTCTATTTATAATGTTGTTCAATTTCTTGCAAACAAGAATGACTGGAGTGTAGTGGTTTGACTCTGGTATGCAGTTAGTGCATATGGCATGACATGAATGCCTTGTGAATGCGGCGTATTGGTACACGCATGAATGATTAGTAAATATGCTATACTGGTAGCATAAGTAAGCTGAGATCCGCGTAGGGGATACAGCCTTGTGATAACTTGAGTAAATTGGCAGACTAGTGCCGTTTAATTCTTATATGAGAATAAGGCATGAGTATACCAACCCAGTGGTATACTGGTGATATAGAATGTCCCATGGGCAAGGCCATTGGGGACTGTACTGCGCATGGTACAGCCTTTGAGAATTAGAGATCAGTGGGTCTCCATAGTGGCAGTAAAGATGCCGAGAAATACCTTTTTGTAGGCTTAGTATTAGAGATCAGTGGGTCTCCATAATCGAAAAATACCTTTTTGTAGGCTTAGTACTAGAGATCAGTGGGTCTCCATAATGGCAGTCAAGATGCCGATAAATACCTTTTTGTAGGCTTTGTGAGAATGTGATTGTAAACATGTTCGGTTACTTACTTGAGATTCCGAGACTATGCTCGATTGAGTGTGGTTTGAGACAGGGCTCGATTGTAGAACTCCCATGGATGAGACCAATTGGGACGCCATTGCTCGGCGTGAGAATAACGGCAGTTAGGTTACCGATAAATACCTTACTGTAGGCTTGATGTGACGATGACTATGGCAGGATATCACTATATCACTTGAGTAACGAACTAGATAGATTATGAGGTCTCAAAACGTGAAAACTTCCCGGCATGGCGGCTAGCGCCAGCCGGCTAGAAACCGGGGTGCGCCTTTTGCGACTTACATGGTCGAGGTTCGAGATGCTACTCTTTCTAGAACGTGGGAACTAGATCAACTTGAAGAAGTTGTTAACGCCCCTTCCGGCGGGATGATATACATCCTCCGGAAATAGAAAGGGCAAATAATGTAAATACTGAGAAGTTATGTAAACCTTTACGTCAGCGATTGTCTAAATTAACCTTATGAATTTTAACGCAAATCCGGTCGCAATACGTTAACTAGTTTTTATTAAAATCGATTCTTAAAGGTCATGAATTTAGGAGCTAACGTGATTACCTCCGTTAAGAGACAGTGATTGGTCGACTCGGTCGCCGGGGTATAGCGGGAAGCGCTATGATTGGTCAGATAGCGTAGGATATGCGGCCAGTTTCAGATGAGTAACCGTGGTTACAACAGATGGCGCTAGTAGTATCGCATGTGTTTTAATTTGTTTGGAATGCGAGGACAGTGGCGTGGAATGTTAAATTGTACAAAACTTAAATCGTTAGATTTGAAGACGTGTTAAAAAATGGTTTTTGAACAATTATTATGATGAAATTAAACGCAATAAAGTAATACAAGATGATATTCGAGATCCGTTGATAAAGTTTGATTCCTCAATACTCAAACACTACTTGTGAAATTGTAAATTTATTTCTAAATATAAATTGTATATTCTAATATGGTAAACATTACATCCACTTGGACATTTATTTTGAATGCTTGCAAAGGTTTTAAACTAAGCGCAACAAGCATAATGATAATACATTGGAGACTTACTTAAGTCCGGGAAAAATGGTTATTATCTAGATTCGCAGATTAAATTTTAACATCATAAATAACGTAACTTAATAATTTGTGAGGACATGGAATGGAAAATTTTATGGATTTGGAAAATAATGGGATATTATTAGCTAATTAATAAATCGATCAAAACGACAATTGGAAGGCAAATTCGAGCTAGTATTAGGACACTAATATAATTTTATAGGTAAAATAAGGCTGATATAGTTAGTTCTTTGCAATAGATAATTTATTGCTGTTATGCACATAGAAACGGGCGCGTATCACTTGCAACTAGTTTAACTTACTCATTTTGCGGCATTGCCCAAGAATAGTGCGAACGAATGTGGATTGTGTGTATTTCAGTTTTTTTTTTAAATTGTTTAGTTGTACAAATTTATATCAGGCCGGGTTCAATAAAATTAAAGAACCAAAAGAAACAATATAATATCTTAATATTTATATATTCGACTACTTCAAAAAGCAAAAAGAGAAATAAGCATCGGAACTCTAAATTTAAATATTTTAGTAATTAAGAATGAATTTTTCATTAAGTATATCCTTATCGAGAAACAAGCTTGGATTGAAAATAAACTCAGACACCTAACACATATATTAAGGTAAGCGCATGCTATTTCGGAATATTTTATAGAACGTAGGTTCACACTATGTAAAGAACGTCCATATAGTTAGAAAAAGTAGGAATAATCTGTTAGAGTAAGCAAATGAAAAACAAGAAGAATGAGGTTGAACGCAAGAGCTTTGCAAATGTCTGGCTTGATCAACCACATATTGCGGAATTTCGCAAACAATAACAAAATATATAGTAATAATTCCAATACTAAACAAAGAAGCCAAAACGGTCGCAGAAGCTATTTTCAAAGACTTGATATTATATGGCCGTATACAAGAATGAAATTAGGTTTTACGTCATCAATAGAAGCTAGTAGACTTTCTAGTGTGTATCGGAGTATAAACAAACAAATATATGACAGTAAACAAATATA
>JAEQML010079572.1:0-11947 GCA_016904865.1 Pissodes strobi | reverse complement strand
TTTTTCCTCCGCCGGAGCTTTACTTTTCACTTTTCCGCCGGCGGAGGTAAAAGTGTTGTCATAGCAACATAGATACTACAAACACACAACAAAATAAGCGTCAACAACTCAAGATTTATTAAACTACAATTTGTATTTATCACTCAATTTGTGACTGCATTTCTAAAAATCACTAATTTAGGAACAAATTGGTTATTATTTAATCGAACTTACTCAATAACTGCTTATCAATACGGAATTAAAACGCAATCGGAGACGCAATTTTAAAAAAAATAATTATTGTTGACAGTATCCACTGACAGCTTTATGTTACATTACTATAGCAACAACCTGTGCTTATTCACCGACGCCGGTCTAAGCCGCCTTGCGAACCCACTTATCTTTAATAATAATTAATAATTACTATTAAAAAGAGATGTTTTTGCATTAATTTGTCGACATTTGAAGAAAAAACAGCATATTTTATTTGGAGGAAAAGTTACTTTTCCTCCATATAAAATAATATATTATTTTCTCTCTGGTAGAATCTTCCCAGTTACGATTTCTGTTTCCAGCCAGTATGTTGATAGCTGGGCTGTTATTTTTGCCAACGGATCACAATCTGAAAATTATGATTTCGAAATGCTGCGAAAGAATACGGCTCAAAACTCACCTAATGTTTAATAATGATATTACGATAGAAACATATTATAATTCTTATGAAATGAATTATAAAAACGAATCTTATTTACTACGGATTTCTTTTAAAACATTAATATCTGATGCTCACATGTGAAAACGGTAATTGTCAAAAAGATCTATTTTTGACAGACTAATTCGTAACAGGCAATTTCTAATGGTCTGAAAAAAAACGTGGGAATAATATCTTATATTATATAATTCGACATTTTCACATTTACAATACTCACCCTATATACAGGGTATTTCCTAACCTCGGTAAAAACATGAAACTGGTGAATCCTCACGTAATTGTAAGACGGAAATGTGGTAAATTTGTTTTTCGAATGTCGCTTCGTTTTCAAAATATAGGGTGTTGAAAAAAAATTATATTTTTCGTGTTTTCTCTTTTCTAATAATTAATGTGAAACGACATTCCAATAATATTTCTCACACCTTAATAAACGGTTTGGGTTAATACGGGTCCGTTAAACACTCAAAATTCTTATTTTATTTGATAAAAAATTTCCTTTTCAGAAGTGTCTTGCATTTTTCTCGTATCTCTTACAGTCTTTCAGTAAAGAATAATTCTATTCTTCAGGAATTTCTTTAAAAAATGCACCTAAAAGCTCTGAATAATACACCCACATGTAAAGTCAAATAAATTGATGAAAAGTGTCCTTCATGAGCCAGTAAACACCCATCTATTCGAAGTGCTAAATTGTCTCTTATTTACGTGTCGGAAAATCTCGGTGTTGGCGCGAATTGTATTAAAACCGTCAATAATGCGCAGTTGAAGTTCTTCTACAGTTTCAATAGGAGTAGTATAGACAAGATGTTTAGGGTGACCCCAGAATAAAATTCCGAAGGCAGCAGTTAGAAATTATTTGCATCAACAATATCCTGATCGTTGGATAGGTAGAGGTGAACCTCACCCATGGCCACTACGTTCGCCGGACTATTGAAACTGTAGAACTTCAACTGCGCATTATTAATACGGTTTTAATACGATTGCGCCACTACCGAGATTTTTTGACGCGTAAGAGACCATTTAGCACATCGAATAGATGGGTGTTTACTGGCTCATGCAGGACACTTTCAGCAATTTATTTGACTTTACATGTGGTTGCATTATTCAGAGCATTTAGGCGCTATAATTTTTTAAAGAAATTCCTGTGACAACAATAGAATTATTTGTTACTCAAAAACTGTAAGAGATACGAGAAAAATTATATAACATTATAACCTTAAGTTTTACGATAGCGACGGAGACACATTTGAAAGTGTATCCCTTAAAAGATTTGTTATGCAGGTAATTGATTAAACTTTCTAAAGTTAATGTTTTGTCATTCTATGGTATGATCTATCAGCCGCTCTTTACTATGTTGCTTAATTATCGAGAGCCAAAATGAACCACTATGAGTGAGTAATGTTTTAGAAATTTACACTAAGACGAAGCTTAAGATTAGCTCAGCTCAGTTGAACGTCTATTGGTAGTTTAATCATCTTATGTAAAATGCTTTGGTGTAAACTCATTGTTATTTAGATAAAATGCAAGGGGGTAATTCTTGAGTCATTGGAACAGCTCCCATGTGGGAGAGGATGAGGATATAATAGAGATGTATTGAATTTTTCAAGTTCTTCTACAGTTTCAATAGGAGTAGTATAGACAAGATGTTTAGGGTGACCCCAGAATAAAATTCCGAAGGCAGCAGTTAGAAATTATTTGCATCAACAATATCCTGATCGTTGGATAGGTAGAGGTGAACCTCACCCATGGCCACTACGTTCGCCGGACTATTGAAACTGTAGAACTTCAACTGCGCATTATTAATACGGTTTTAATACGATTGCGCCACTACCGAGATTTTTTGACGCGTAAGAGACCATTTAGCACATCGAATAGATGGGTGTTTACTGGCTCATGCAGGACACTTTCAGCAATTTATTTGACTTTACATGTGGTTGCATTATTCAGAGCATTTAGGCACTATCATTTTTTTAAAGAAATTCCTGTGACATGAACAATAGAATCATTTTTTACTCAAAAACTGAAAGAGATACGAGAAAATTGCGTAAAATTAATTTTTGTACCTAATAAAATAAGAATTTTGAGTGGTTAATAGGTCAGTATTATTGATTTTGGCGAAGTTCTAGTAGTCGTTACCCGGATCTCCGCCATTGAACTAATTGAGAAGTCCAACATGAACACAAAATAAAGTGCTCAAACCCTTTATTAAGGTGTGACAAATATTATTCGAATGTCGTTAATTATGTTGTTATTAATAAAAAGAAAACACGAACAATAGTATATTATTTTATATGGAGGAAAAGTGATACTTTTCATGGCGCGCTCGTGTTTAACAGCCGAACTGAGTGAGGCTGGTAATAGAGAGCAAGCCATGAAAAGTAACTTTTCCTCGAAATAAAATATGCTGTTTTTTCTTCAAATGTCGACAAATTAATGCAAAAACATCTCTTTTTAATAGTAATAATATCTAATTATTATTAAAGATAAGTGGGTTCGCAAGGCGGCTTAGACCTTTGTCGGTGAATAGGCACAGGTTGTTGCTATAGTAATGTAACATAAAGCTGTCAGTGGACACTGCCAACAATAATTATTTTTTTAAGATTGCGTCTCCGATTGCGTTTTAATTCCGTATTGATAAGCAGTTATTGAGTAAGTTCAATTAAATAATAACCAATTTGTTCCTAAATTAGTGATTTTTAGAAATGCAGTCTCAAATTGAGTGGTAAATACAAATTGTAGTTTAATAAATCTTGAGTTGTTGACGCTTATTTTGTTGTCTGTATTGTATCTATGTTGCTATGACAACACTTTTACCTCCGCCGGCGGAAAAGTGAAAAGTAAAGCTCCGGCGGAGAAAAAACGAAACTTCACGGCCGCCTACACAGTCGAGTAATGACGGATTTATTGACGTTTGAAGAAAAAAAATTTTTTCCCAACACCCTATATTTTGAAAACGAAGCGACATTCGAAAAAATTTTATAACACATGTTCGTCTTACAATTACGTGAGGATTCATCAGTTTAATTTTTTACCGAGGTTAGGAAACACCCTGTATAAGAAATAAATAATGTCTATAAATTTAATTTGGTCCGAAGTGTGTATTTCTTTTTTTAGTTATGCTGGGCTACACTGTGTCGTGATCAAAGGCTACTCAAAATCAGCTGGATACCAACCAGGAGTGCGATTTGAAGATAACCGATTCAGGAATTCCTGGAATGCCGTTTATGTAGCGGGTGCCTGGCGATTTGTACAGTGTAACTGGGGTGCTAGGCATTTGGTTAATGCTAAGGAAGCTCCAAAGGCTGGAAATAAAACTAAGTCTGACAGTTTAAGGTACGTGTTGGTTGAAACTAATAAAAATAATTTGCCTCACTTTCAGTACGCAATTACAGTTGAAGCAAGCAGAACATAGCAATCGAGTGGAAAAAAAGTACTACTTTCTAAGACGTTCAATCCCTATCCTATTCAATCCTCTCGTATTTATTTAAGATTCAAGTGGCAATCAATAAATGTAAATATTTAGTACAAAAAGACGAATCCGCAAAAACAATATAAAATATGTCTACAATTACTGCACAATATAGGCAGATGTTCTAAAGAAAATGAATATGAATACTTTCTATTATTAAAATATTAACTTTTAATAAAAAAAATAAATTATTAATTAATTTCAGTAGGTATACCGTCGCTTGAGTGTGGGAAAATTTTGAAGACCGTGGGAAAAATTGCGGGGGCGTGTCGGCGCCTTTGATCTATCGTGGCACGCGCCACGGTCGCATGACGTCAGACCGCTGGAAATTTTGTCGACCGTGGGAACTTTCTCCGTCGACTTGGGCTACGCCATATTTAAGGCGGGGCATCCGACAGATGGCGTTGATAGTTGACAAGCATCGCTCACGTGGACGACACCATATTTAAGATGTAGCCCCGACAGATGGCGTTGACGGTTGGCCGTTGACAGCTGACAGTTGACCTTGGGTAGTAGGAGTAGCTGGATCACGTAAACGAACACAGACATGACAGCTGACAGTTGACAGGGACCTTCGGAGTTTCTCGACTATTCTCGGCCATACCCGGAAATACCTAAATAATAAAAGTCTTGGAGTCTTGCAGGGGTCGAACCACGAACCTTGGGCATGCGAGGCGAACACACTACCACTCAGCCAACCGAACCTTGAAGAAACATTTTGTTATATCTGTATATATGACGCATTGGGGGTTATGTTTATTCAATAGATATATATTCTAGTTGAAAATTTTCTTAGCTGAATTGAAATACTGTTTACATGGGAACTATAATTTTAGGGTATATAAATACCTGTGCTTAGGGCTAGAGTATTTTTAAATATAATTTTAAGTAGGAAAAATAAATAATGTATAGGTTATACCGTCCCGAAATGTTCGACTACCGAGCCAAATATTAAAAAATGACAAACAGTAAAACGACATTTAAATTTTATACAAAGCTCTCAACTGCTTATAAAAATAACGTATTTAAGGTTAATATATTTAAAATAGCGTTAATAGCATCAAAATATCAAAATTACCTGTTCGCAGCCAAACGTAGGTGGAATCACTGTAACCATGAGATCCAACGACGTCACTGGCTGAGCGTTCAAAAGGCATTCACAGTGAAACGTCGTATAAGACCTTTACATCTAGGGGTGACAGCGGCGCACCAAGAAAGGTAGAAAAAGCTAACGTTCTAAGGAGGCAAAGCATGAAATATAAAAAAAAATCGTGGTAATATATAGGGTAAATGATATTAAATAAAAAGGATACATTGCAGGTTTGCTGGTCGCTTAACGCTCAAGGTAGATCATGAAATAAATGGGCAATTGAATATAAACAACAAAAGCTCATCTATTTAACAGCGTACCAAAAAGCCTTCTATCTACTCGTTTCCAATCAGAATTGCAATCACCCAAGTTTTAAGAAAAACCATCAAGGCAACATAATATAAAAAAAGCAAATAAACTTCGAGCACATGTATTTAAATTATACATTCACCAAAGTGACAAGAAAATACAGTACGGGATTCAAAAAGCAATTAAAGCAGCGAACAAATGTTTTAAATTAAACATTCGCCATAACGACAACAAAAATACCTATCACCATTCGCTTTTTCTTCAAGTCGTTTTAACAATACTAATCAACTTGACGGGGATAATGAATTATAGGAAACTACATTCAATCAGGACCAGTCAAATAAAGTGGCTATGTTGCTCTAGACTAGAAAAAGTCAGCAGGTCTATACCCTATCCCAAATATATAGGTTATATAACACATGCAAATCGAATCTAGATAACGATTTGGCATGAGCTATATGATCATCAATTTCCAGGACACTTAAACCAGGCAAGTCCGTGGCAACCGTAGATTCTTAAAGCATCTGAAACATATCTTAAGGCTAAATTACATATATAATTCAGGAGGAAAAATAAATACATCGTTTTCTTCGTGCAGACAGCAGAGGAATCCAAGAACCGTTTGTAGAAAAGGTATCAGACTCCAACTGTGCGTGTATATTTACTACTTGATTTGGTTTATACACAAAAAATGTATGATTAACAATCGCAGTTAGCATGACGAAACTTGAACTTAACCAAACCATGACTGGAGTTATAATGAATCGGTATTACTTTGGTATACTTTTTATACAGAAAGGACATGCGGCCTGCGAAGTCGGTGGGCCATCAATTTGAGTTCTCCATTCAGGCCGATTGTAGTGAACGAAACATGGTAATTTAACTTGCAAATTAAAGTTTTGTCTATATTCAACAGGGAGTTTTCCCCAAATACATAAAAGAGAATAACAATCAACGTATTTTAGGAAAAAATCTATAGGCAGTGATTTTAATTCTTCAACGCTATAATCTTTTATATTTTTAGCACCAGATAAAAAGTCTAGCAAACAACTCGCCATCGTGAAAAGCTAGTCTATACTAAGAAATAAAACACAAAATACGTAGTTATATACATTTATTAAATATCCATTCTGCAAAGTTTATTTACATCCTCAACAATTTTATACGGATTAATATGAATATATTCTAACATATAATAAGATAGGTCGGTAATATTTAAATTACAATACTGTTTGATTATATCCAAACAATTATCTTCAGTTGTACTAGACACTTTTACATATTTTAATACGTTATCATAAAAAGTTCTTAAACCTAATTCCTTAATCTGAAAATAATATATATGTTATAGATAGTGCCTTATGTAACCTGAGATTCTTGGGTTCAAACTGAAAAATAATACCTGAAAATAAGCTATCCATTTCTTGTCACATTTTCACGGGCTACAAACCGTCAAAATAAGACCATGGCGCTGATTTTTAATTAGGAGGCCTTACACCCCATAAAATAAAAAACAGCGCGTTTGTGTCCTTATTTCGGCATGTTTAAAAATGGATGGCATCACCCCATCATCAGAGGGGTTTAATATTAATATCTTATTTATAATTATTTAATGAAAATATACAACTATGTTTTCTATAACATTTAAGTTTCCGAAAGCGTTTCTTTCAGATAGAACACCACACACGTTAACGCCAGTGTTGCCGGAATTCTGTTATAGAAAAAACATGATAACACACTGTAAGAGAAAATATTATTCCAAGTATATGGTTTAATTTAAATAATTATTTTTTCAACCAAGCGGCAGCGGTGCCCTAAATATAAATATTCGATTTTCGTGGGGGAACAATATGCATTTCATGAATAAATAAATAAAAATTGACCAAATTATAGAAGTTAGGAAGATTAATATTTAACCAACAAACGGAAGCCACAGCCTTGATTAGGCTTTATGTTAAAACATGTGAAGATCTAGATCATTCAACCTTCAAGTGCGCTTATAATAATATGTGTAGGGAGTTTTAAAATGCTAGGTAAAAATGCTAGAATTTTTTTATTTTAGGCGTATTTTGTATCACTGTTTTCCATTTAAGCGCATCAAAATCTAAGAGGCGTAGCAGGGGCCATAATATTTTCAAAATCTTTAATCGAGAAAGGTTTTTAACCTTAAATTAAAAAAATAATGAAATAACTTCTGACTTTCAATTAGCATTAATTTAATCACAAAAACGAATAGGGAATTAGACGGTAAATTATTATTATCAATTTAGAATGAAAAATAAATGTCTATTTATTTTAAAGTTTATTTAGACTAAATATACAGAGTAGCTAAATAACTAGGATAAAACTAATATACATAGCTACCAGGCGAAAGGCGAATAATAAAAATTATGATAATGCTATAATATGAAAAACTACAACTAAAAGATGGCTGCAGGGCCCATATTTTAAGCAGATTTTCTGAAAACAAAAGAAAACACGTCTTAGAAAAATATTGGAATATCCTTAATTTAGTTTAAGCTAAATATATCTTATAACAGATTAATATTGAGTGGGGAAAACACATAAAAAAAATCTTGTGAAATAGCACCCCTAAAGCCAGAATTATAGGTGAAAAATTAAATAAAATTACAAAAATCTTACCAGGACCATGCTTCAACGATTTCCAGATTCGGCGTTGTTTTATTGTACTTATGTACATAGTATTCTCCCCGGCGTACCAGGGCAATTTGCTTCACCTGAAGAGCAGCAATACGATCATCAGTCATCACCATTCTCCCAGGTAAATATATGGCGTTGTCATCGTTAAGTGTGACTATTGTTCTAACCCCATAAGGGCCGACAATATTTTCTATTTCGTTAATTGGGAAATGCTTTCCCACAGGCAGACTCATGGCAGAAATGAATTTACGTGAAGTGTTTGCTTGAGCCATTTTAGAAAAAATTAAAGACAGCGGATAAGTCACTTAGAAAAATTATAGGCACTAAATTAGAGACAAGTCACTTGCGACACTGTTTTTAAATAATACTTCGAGCTATAATTATATGGTTTTTTTACTTTAGACGCAAGACATGCGTAGTTTATACAGAAAAATCCCCTCCATACGAAGTTATAAAATAGGGTGCAATTTAGCGCAGCGTTTTTTTGTGCTCAAAGTTTTAGCGGTAAGTGTACTTTATTTAAACCGCACTATATGGTTTTATTTTTTCAGGAATATTTTACATTTACGGGAGTTATATTTTTTACATAAATTTTCACATTATTTTTGTTTTAAAATGCGTATTTTTCAGGTATCGCCGTATTTATGACTGTTATATATATTCTATATTTTAGTTTCTAAGCATTACATTTTCGGACTTCTTTTCATTCTATAATAGTATATTTTTATTTTTATTTTTAGTAGAATTGTATGTTTAAAGCGGTGCATTTTTTAGAAATTTACAAGTATTTTTTCAAATGATTTATTTTACTGATAGACCGTTCAAAACCTAAAATCCTGATAGATATAGAGATTTATAAAAATGATTTTGTTTTCGAGCAGTTGCCCTGTCGGGGCAACTAAGGTTAAAATGAAACACAGAAATTTACATAATAAACTTTATTTAGAACTAACATTCATATTTATAACCTCACTTAAAAGTAACTTAAGTTGCTCCAACAAACTAATGTTTGGGCACGCTATTCCAAAGAAATTCAAATCCAGCTTGTTGGAAGTTTTTAGCGTGTTTTTGAATTCATCATAGGCATAATAAAATCCATTATAAATAAAATATAACAGACCATCAGTATATCGAAATACAGAGTCGAATTTGCTAGGAACTCCTAAGAAATATTCAGTTATAAGACCCGTATTTTTTGCTCTAACGGTGCACTCGTCTATTTCAGAAAACATGTTATTAGCATAAAACCAATAAGTTTTTCCTTTATATGAATTTACCACCCCTTGCACTGTAGTTACAGATGGGAGTATATGACTGAGATTAAATCGATTAACTTCTTGGAATGAACCATATTCAAAAATATAAATGATATTTTCTATAAACAGTACAATGCTGTTATCAGGCTTTTGATAAATAGCAGATATTTTTTTAAAATTAGACGGTAGAAAGCGTAACCAGTCTGTAATTAGTAATGGCGTGTTATTAATTTCTTTTGTGCTCAGATTTAAAATCCATACATATTTTTCATAAAAAATATACAGTTTATTATTTACTACCAAAAAAGTTTTCAGCATTTGAGAATTCAAATCACATAAAGAAGGGGGTGTTTTAGCCTTTATTTCATACTCATTATGCACTGGTTCTGTATACGTTTCACTAACTAACGGTTTTTCTGTAGTTACTTTTACAGGATTTATTTCGCGCACATTATGTACTGCTTCTGTAAGGGTTTTCATAGAAGTACTTCGAGTTTGGCTAACTAGAGGGTTTTCTGTAGGTCCTATTTCAGGCGATTTCTTTTTGCTCGGGATTGGGGCCCACATCTTCTTCTGTTTTGACCCATACAAGTTTTGGATACCATATATATCATCTGTATCTAACTGGACGCTTGCTTCTTTATAATACGGATACATTACGGATTTAAGCTTGTCAGAGTGGGCAAGCCCAAGGGAATGCCCTATTTCATGCACTAACACTGTTAACAGGCTAGCTTCTCCGGTTGGTGGTTCATCATCTCCAAAATACCACGTAGCCGCCTCATATAAATGAATTTCAACCGAGCCGCGGGTTAAACTCGGGAAGTAAACATGCCCCAAAACACCTGGAGATAATTCAAACGGACACTCTACATAACTATTTCTAAATAAATGTTTTTGGTCTCTGAAGGAGATTGTAATATTAGCATTATAAACAGTATAATGAAAGGAGAGATTTGCATGGTTTTCCCATATCTGAAAGGCTTTAGCAGCAGATTTTTTAAAAGCTTCCCTCTTCCAGTACATTGATCGTTGAGGGTGAATTGTCCATGTTAAAATGTTGCTTTTCCAGCGGCCGTTAATTTGATCTTTAACTGTGTAATAGTTATCAGAAGTTCCACACCAAAATGAATTTATAAATACGCGAGTCTCTTCATTAAGCACCCCATCGGCCGTTAGGTTATAAAAACTTTGAAATTCTACTAGTGTCGACGACACTGATGTGAAATTTGCAATTTCTGAATCGTTATTTGTCTTCAAATAACCGTGATATTGCAGGAATTTTTCTACATCTTCATTAATTAATTCGCCTGCTGCAAAGGTAATCAACATGTATAGTACTAACACATGCATACTGAGAGCTCGTTATATACTGAGGAATTATACATGTAACATCTTATTTAATACGCTCCAACACATCCAACTCTACAAGTTCTTCTAAAATACTCATGATCTCGTTCAAATGATTTCCGTTTCCTGCTTGGTGTGACGCATCGAGTTTTGCAAGGCGATCGACTAAGTCATTTACGTCATTATATTGCAGGTCAACTGCTCGAGCAGGTCTACAAACTTCATCTTGGTCATTTAAAGCATGGAATTTCGAGTCCAAATCTCCTCTCGCTTGCCTTTTTCTAGTCCGTTTTGCTGGAAATAGTTTTGAAATGATATTAGTATATTTCCATGACCTATTAGACATAATCCGGTTATTGGGGCCAAATTGTACTCTATGGGCGCTAGTTTTTTCTAGAATTTTCCTATAGGCAATCAAATCGCCCATGTCATAGTCTTCAGGCATACTTTTCAATAATAACTGCTTTAGACCAGGTGTTAACTCAAATTCTTTATCATTTATAACCAATCTATTCTCGTTCATAGTCGCAAGAAAATTTCCGATAAATAATCCAAGCTCTGTAACTCGTACGCCAAAGCTATTGTTACCGTCAGGAAGGTCCATTCTCTCTGAAGGGTTGTAAACATCTGAAAGTGTGCTATAAAATCTGCTATTTTATAGAAACGTTGCCATAGGTACCCCAACATACCCATACATGAGCATACCTGATTAAACTCTACATGACCTAACGTGCTCATACATAACCAAATGTGGCTATAGGTAACATAAGATTGATTATCCCATCAGGCCTGTTAAAAGCATTTGAATATCTCATCAGGCCCGTTAAAAGCAAGCAAACGTAAAAATATTATAAAAAGATGCTGTTATATCTTAAGGCCCTGAAAATGTTAATTATTCTGATATTAATATACCAATGTGTAAGTTAATAAAAAACTATAATTGTAACACACATTTACATTTTCCTGTGATTATGACTTTTTGCGGTTGTCCTTTACCAAGACATTTACATTATATGAAAATTATGCAAAGGTTCTAATTTAAAATTCTAGCTTTTGTGGAAAATTATGCAAAGTTTCTAAATAACATAGCCTGAAAAATGGAGTAGCCCACGTGGTTGATAATG
>JAEQML010079571.1:0-11947 GCA_016904865.1 Pissodes strobi | reverse complement strand
TGCATATGAGAACATCGCTATTCAAAATATACTATAGAATATTTTGACGTGACGTTGCCGGTCGGTGACGTGACGTTGACGTTCCGTAAAATGCGAATCGACCTTTAAACCTACGTTTGGCTAAAGTCAAATCTGTAAGCAATGGATCCATCTTAGTAAGTTGCAAAAATTTAGAGGAAAATAAGAAGTTCAGGGAGTTAGCCGAACTGAAGCTAGCAGGAACTTATGAGGTGCGGGAGATCCACGGTGTTAATCCAAGAGTGCGTATCGTTGGCTTTTCGGAGTGTTATGCTGAGGAAACTTTACTGTCAATTTTACGACAATTAAATGCAGATACTTTTTCCATTGATTCCTCATGTGAGGTAATAAAAATTTGTAAAACAAAGAAAAATGAGAAAGTTTTTCAGGCTGTTATACAACTGGATAAAGTTACATATGAAAGAATTTTAAAGGTGGGTAATGTATTTATTGGTTATGATACATGTTCTGTATTTGATGCGGTTGAAGTAAGTCGCTGTTACAACTGTAACGAGTACAACCATTCATCTAAAAGTTGTTCTAAAACTTCTTGTTGCCCTAGATGTGATAAAAATCATAGTGTTAAAGATTGTAATTCTCAAATTTCAAATTGTTCTAATTGTGTAAATTTTAATACGTCTAATCGTGGCAACACTGTTGTCGACACCTCCCATGCTGCTTGGGATATTACCAAGTGTTCTGCTTATAAAAATGCATGTGCGAAACTTCGCGCCATTATATTGGGCCAATAGCAATTAAATAACTCATCTTCTTTTATTATTCCCACCATGAAATTGACCCCACCTTCCAACGTATCATCTTTCACCTTTGAGCATGCACAGTTGCATCATCTTTCAGTGTACTTGTACTATCAGAATACGCGCGGACTTAGAACTAAAACTGTTGATATGCTAAATACCACGTCGTGCTGTTCTTTTGATTTACTTGCGCTTACTGAAACATGGTTAGATTCCTCAGTATTAAGTGGTGAACTAATATGTCACAAATACAACGTATTTAGAGCAGATAGAAATTTATTGGAAACTAATAAATCGCAGGGGGGCGGTGTTTTAATCGCCGTAAATAAAGATTTTAATTCATCACTGATTAAAATTCCTAAAAATGATCTTCTTCCGGAGGTTGATTTGGTGGGTGTTAAAATATCATTTCAGTTCTCTTCCATGTTTGTGTTTGTTGTCTATATGCCACCGCCGGTGACCTCTAACTTTTGGTAAATTTGTTTGACTGCTTGACTTCTTTGGACTGTTTCTTTGGTAGAAATGTTTGTATATTGAGTGATTTCAATATATCGTGCTATTCGGACTCTGACTGGTAGAAGGAATGATAACTTGGTATATACCTTGAATAATTTTTTAACTTGTTTAAATTTTGCGCAAAGTAATAAGATAGAGAATTGCAATAATAGAATTCTGGATGTAGTGATTCACAATAACGAACGGTGTATTGTTGAAAAATCGATTGGGGTCCTTGTTGATGAGAATAATCACCACCCTGCTCTTTCGGTGTCGCTGAAGTATTGCCAATCGGCAAGTTTTAAACGTCAGTTCCATGTGGACCTTCAAGATAGATATAACTTTCGAAAGGCAAATTTTCTTGGATTATATAATACCCTATTATCTCTCGATTGGTCCTCTTTGGAAGCTGCAAAATCGATTGAAGCTGCTTCCGATATTTTTTACAATAAAGTATACCAAACAATTGATAGTTTCGTGCCTAAGTATGGTAAGATTCCTAAAAGAAATTATCCTCCCTGATTCTCACGTGACATTATAGCTAACTTAAAACAAAAGAGTATTTTTTTCAAAAAATTTAAAAAGTATGGAAACACTCAGGATTTGGATAAGTTTAAAGTTCTTAGAAGTCAAATTAAGGCGAATGTTTCGAGATCATATAAGCAATATATTCAAAAAACTGAACAGGATATTAAAAGAGATCCTAAATTTTTCTGGAATTTTGTCAGAAATAAAAGGGAACTAAAGGGACTTCCAAAGAGCATGTGTTATAAAGGCACAACTGTGGATAATGTGCCTGGTATTTTGGATTCATTCGCTGATCTTTTCAAACAGTCATTTTCTTCTTATGGCTCTCTTAATATTAATACAGATAACGAAGTGTTTTGTACACCTGTTATAGACATATCATATTTTTCGAAACAGGAAGTCATTAATGCAATAAAAAATCTGAAGCCTAGATTCACGACAGGACCGGACTCAATACCCGCATTTCTTATAAGGGATTGTAGGTTTGTTCTCGCGAAACCTCTTCAGATATTATTTAACTTATGCTTACACACGAAATCCGTTCCTACTATATGGAAAACATCGAAAGTTTGTCCTGTATTTAAGAAGGGTGACAGATCGGATGTAGTTAACTATAGACCGGTATCAATAATCTGTAATTTCTCCAAGATACTTGAGTTTTTACTTCATGACCATATGTTTCCTTTAACTAAAAATTTAATAGTGCCTGAACAGCATGGTTTTTATAAAAGCAGGTCTACAACAACAAATCTTTTAATTGTTTATTGTTACTCAGGATATCGAGATGACGAATATCAGACGGATGTCATTTATTTGGACTTTACAAAAGCATTTGACCAACTAGATCATCGTATCCTACTCCACAAATTAGCTAGATTTGGTTTTTCTGATGCACTGGTCGATTTTTTTGATTCATATTTGAGTAATCGCATGCAATATGTGGAGGTGTGTGGCTCAAAATCCGATCAATACGTAGCGAATTCTGGCGTCCCGCAGGGTTCTGTACTGGGCCCCCTTCTTTTTAATTACTTTATTAATGACATTGGGTCTAAACTTGACATTAATTATTTACTTTATGCCGATGATGTAAAATTATATATGAAAATAAAAACTTGGAATGACTGTGTGAGACTGCAATCTAACCTTAATCTAATTAGCGAATGGTGTTTAGAAAACAGGCTACAGCTCAACGTGGCAAAGTGTAACGTTATGACTTTCACCACTAAAATATTACCAATTACTTTTCAATACTTATTAAATGATAGTCCGGTTTGACAAGTAAACACATTTAGAGACCTTGGTGTCATTTTTGATCCCAAACTTTCCTTTTCTTCCCACATCGATACCATTATTTCGGAAGCATCCAAGGCTTATGGTTTCATTCTAAGATGCACTAGAGACTTCAACACCATGGATGCAATCAAGTCGCTATATTTTTCTTATGTTCGTTCTAAATTGGAGTATGCCTGCGTAGTCTGGTCTCCTGGATATAATCTATGTATTGATAGATTGGAGAGAGTTCAACGTAAATTTTTAAAATATGTCTGTTTTAAGTGTGATGGACACTATCCTATTCAAGGTTTTCCGCATGATGATTTGCTTGGTAGATTTAATTTTTCTTCTTTAAAATCTCGACGGGAGTATTTCACTATTGTTACTTTGTCCAAGTTGTTGAATAATAATTTAGATTGTCCCAATATCCTTTCAAGGCTGAATTTTAGTGTTCCGCGTGTAAGCAGTCGATATCAGAACTTATTTTACCTACCTACTGCCAGAACTAATATCCTAAAGTTCTCACCGCTTTATGTAATGTGTAGCATGCAAAACCACGAATGTAACATTGACTTATTTAATATTTCTACAGAGTGTCTTCGTCGCATATGGAAGCATTGAAAAACTTTCACATTTTCGTCTTGAATAATGCTTAGTATAATTTTCATGTATCGTTTTTTTCTCTGTCTTAACTATTTTTTTAATGTTAAATGTTTTTTAACGTTTTTTTTTGTGTTATTAGCTTCTGTTACTTATACGGTAGGTATATATTTTTTTCCTCTGATAGGTTAAGTCAAATATGGACTTCCCTTTATTATTTTTATTCTATATTTTTTTGTAATTATTGTCATTATGTCCTTCCTGCCTTGTAGTTGGGTTAGAGTAAATAAATAAATAAATAAATACAAATACAAATACAAATCTCTTTATTTCACAAAAATAACAAGAATACAATAAATGATCGCTGAAATTGAAGGGAATGGCGTCATCAAAGTACAATAAATTATACCCACAGAACAATTGTCGGATATACACTGTCACTATACAATAGTCAGTCCTTAGAGATGAATACAATAATGTTAATATATAAAAAAAAGATAAATAATCTAATACTAATTCTAATTTTGGACACTTCTTACAACAGATTAAAATTTCACAATGAAACAAATTACAAAAACAATTCAAAATTGTGGCTTAAAAATTCGGCTATGGAATATGGCTCTAAATCTATTAAAATCTCAACAACACGCTTTTTAAGCGCATTAAAATTTTCCTCAACTTTCAAAATGTTTGGCCACCTATTAAAATACTTCATACAAGAATAGAGTGGAGTTCTTTCTGTAGCTGTAAGCCTATGTTTGGGTATACTATATGCTAGTGTTAAAATTATGTTGCATTTCAAACGACAGAAATTTGTGTTTACCAAGCACTCACACACATACAGACCAGGAAGGGTCAAAACCTTCAAGTCTCGAAATTTTCTACGGCATGATTCCCAGGGTTTCAGGAAGAGCATGGTTCTTATAGCTCTCTTTAGTGCAACAAAAACCCTCTGAGCACCCGCACTCGCCCCCCAGCATACGACTCCATAACGCAGGACCGAATGAACACTCGCAAAGTAGACTACCTTTCTGTTGTCTAGCTCAATCTATTTTGAAACAACTCGTAGTAAATAACATGCCGAGTTTACTTTTTTGCAGATTTTATCTACCTGCAAGCCCCAGTCCAGATTTTGATCAATGCTGATGCCCAGAAACTGCGTACACTCATCAAGGATTATATCCTGTCCACCTAGACGAACCTGCCCTGGTATATCCCTGTTTTTTTGCTTTGATCTAAAACATATGTGATGAGTCTTGTTCTTATTTAAAATAAGTTTATTACTCGCAAACCAGTCCTGAGCCCTATTCAGACGATTTGAGATACCCAAAAGGTCCTGCAAGGTAGATCCAACCGTTAATATATTGGTGTCATCAGCAAAACTAACCAGGTGCGAGCCACCATTAATAATACTGGCAGCCAGGTCATTGACATAAAAAAAAAACAAACAGCAATGGGCCCATGACACTTCCCTGAGGAATTCCCACTTGAAGTACGGCCTCCCCAGAGAAGTGTTTTGTGCCACCTACCTCCATTATCAATTTCTGTCTTCGATTCTGTAGGTAAGATCCCACCCACTGCAGAGCAGTAACCCTAACACCATATCGATCAAGCTTTTCAAGCAGAACACTGTGATCCAGACAGTCAAATGCCTTTGACAAGTATAGGAAAATACCCATAGAAAGATCCTTATTTTCCATGGCCATTGTACTTTTTCAATAAAGTCGTAGACCGCAGTGTCTACTGATTTCCCTTGCAGATAACCATTCTGTGTTGGACTTATCAGTTTTTCCATGTAGAAGAAACCCAATAACCTTGCACACATAGCCAGTTCAAACACTTTTGAAAAAGATGGTAGCAAACTGATTGGTCGGTAGCTCTCACACTCGGTCGGATCTCCTTTCTTAAAAAAAGACTTAACCAGTGCTAATTTTAGTGAATCTGGAAAAATACCATACTTAAAAGTGTTGCTCTTCCACACATTTTTTTATTAGATTATTTGATATTTCGTCATGACCACTTGTCCTGTCCTTAAGTTTTTTAATAATATTGAGTACCTCATGTATTGTGACAGGTGTCAAAAACAATGAATTACTGTTAATCGGTATACTTACAGGACCTCATCCTGCCTGTGGCAAATTTCTTAAAAGGTCCGGTGCCGCATTTATGAAAAAAGTATTAAAGTTTTCGCAGATGGTTAGTGGCTCGCCAGGAATCGGATGTTCCTTTTGAACCGTGTTCCCATCAGAAACCTCTCTGACAATCCGCCACATGCATTTGGATTTATTGTCACTGTTTGCAATATACGACTTCCATACTGAGCCTCGCGAACCTCACCAAGCATGCCATTGTACCTCCGCTTTGCCCTCCGATAGGACTCCCGGCATCCATCATCAGCCCCACTAAGAACCAAAAGCAAATACAACTCACATGCCTGGAGCTCAGGTGACGTTTCATACTTTAACTTTTAGGTTTCAATTATATTGATTTCTTAGGAAAGCAGTGGCTGAAAATGGGTGTCAGAAGCCTCACAAAACACTCCCATTGGTTATCTATCTCACACTCATCAAACAGAAAAATATCTTCCCAGGCGAGCATGCCCCTAAAAAGGTTCTTATTTTCCCCACTGAATATTCTGCTACTTACTGCTGTTACAGAAGGCTCATGATCTGTCACCTCAAACACAAGCCTTTGTCCCAAATGGTCCGATATGTGATTGCTCAGGTAAAAATGTGATTGCTTGGTAAAAATCTTTTACTGTTTCCAGCTACTATTGTATAATCTGAAACAGATGGTGAAATACCAAACGAATTAAACAATCAAATCAAATTTACAGTATTTTGAGTAGGTTCCCTCAAATTGATATTAAAATCACACGCAACAAACATTAAATTCTTTTCATCAAAATCCTTAGGTGTACAAAACATATTCCAACTTGTCAAAACAGTCTAACACCGATGCTGAAGGGGATCGATATGTACAATAAATATTAAAGCAGTTTTTTCCCAAGTGAACAGTAACTGCTGCACATTCAAAGACAGTGTTCTCTGACAAGGCTACCAAATCTTCCCTTACCCTCCACTTGATATTGCTTTTTACATAGATTGCTACCCCTCCATGAGCACCCGCTTTCCTACAATAACATGATACTAGGTCGTAGCCTATTAGTTTGTAGTTCTCAAGCTCGGAGCCAGCCTGACTTCCAATGTTTCTTTATTTAGCTTATGGTCTATTCGAACACACATAAAAGAGAGAGTAAATATAGGTATAGGTACATCAATATTAACACATATATCACAAACATAATTACAATTATTGTCTTTATTATCACAGCTCCAGGCGTAACTGTTCGAGTTAGGAAATGGCCTCCGGTGTCGCGTGCAATAAGTCGCCGCTTGTTCCAGGAAAGGCTGTTAACGGACATTCGTAGGTGATGTGACTCATTGTTTGGGAGGCACCGCATTCACACTCAGGGCTGGAGCGCATTCCTCACCGATGGAGTGCCGACCCACTTCTGCCGTGATCAGTGCGTATTCTATTCAGTCGAACCCAACGCTTGTGGGGCAGGTTAAAACCATGTGGTGGTTCCTTAGAATTGAGTAGGGGGTGCCAGATCGGTGAAACTTTGCCCTGCCAGTCCGACTGCCACTCTTCGTATCCGTCAAAGTTGTTAGTGATTAGCTGCCGTGCCGTTCTGACAGAGGGACTAGATTTTAATCGATTAAAATGTATGAGATCCTGGTGGATTGGCAAGTCCGGATTCGCGGTTATTTTTTTGTACTCTCGAACTAGGATCTGCTTTCTGCGGACTCTCAATGGCTCTATATGGGATAGCACTGGCAACCACTCGATTGGTGTAGATTTAATGGATCCTGCCCGTAATTATTCTCATCGTCGTCTCATCAATGTTCACTAACACAAACTGCAATACACTCTTCATATTTGTTTATTTCTTCTTGCAATTGGTCAAGACAGTTCCCAATCGATTGCAGATTTTGATGGATTATACTAATTCTCCTACTTTCTGGACGTTTTTTTTTGCAGTGCGCCAGACAAAGGAGTTCTTGTAAAGCGATGTTCTAGGTGTTTCCAGTTGTACTGTGAACTAGTGCGCTCTTGCCGTTTGTCGTGACTGTCTGACAGGCTTTGCCAGGGGCAGGATGAAGCGGGCCGAATCCTGGGAATATCTGCCATGAAAGTATCTGTAAAACAGGGACATCTCGGCCACATGTCTGCGGTGTTCCAGATTATTCAGATTCTGGGTCAACTCCGGGTCGCCGATGAGGCGCACAGCTCTCTTCTGATTGGAATCCAGCATCTTTAGTGTCTGCTTTGGTGAAGCACCCTAGATATGTGAGCAATATCCTAAAAACTGTTTGCGCTTTGTAGATCGAGACACCCAGTAGTCCGATTGACGATGATAGAGGAATGGTCGATCCTGCCATAATGATGTCAGGGCCCGCTGTATTGGCCCTCTTGGGACGGTACACGTGGCTGCTTGGGTCTTTGCTGCATTGAACTGGACCAAATTTCTGTCGCCCCAAGTTTGAACTTTCGACAGGTCTTGATTAATTGCTATAATCTGCTCCAGTCTGCGGTGATAATAGTAGGGGAGACGACAGAAAAATAGGTGAACGTATTTTATCAAAATTTTCATTTAAGGTACTTCACTTGGGAGCATATGAGATGGGTAAAACCGACAGTCTGCCGTTTGTAAGTAGAATCCCAAACTTTTGGGGTGGCTTCAAAAAGGGTGATTTTTTCGTTTTGGTGAATGTCGTTTATCAAAGATGAAAATTTTATGAGTGGTCTGTATACTTAACCTATATAACCAATTTACTAAGGCAGACGATTTTTTCCCAACCTTCTTCTCGGCAGACGCCCGCCAAGGTTACAAAAATTCGCCGTTAGGTGAACCCAATTTAGCAAAAATAATTTTGCGGCAATCAATAGCTTTTTTAATGCTTTCAGCCATAAAACATTGGCAGACGAAAAATCTGGTAACATTCTTCTAGCAGACGCCGCTGTACCAATAGGGTGCCCTTTAGTGAACCTAATTTATCAAAAATAATTTGTGTGCCAATCGATTGCTTGTTTAATGCCTCTATCGAAAAAAAAACAGCAGACGAAAAATCTGGAAACATTTTCTTGGCAGTCGCCATTTTGTTCATCGATTATTTGCATTTTGGTGAACTTAAATTATCAAAAATATTTTTTGCGTAAGTGACTAATTTAGAAGTGCTATTAATCATAAAACATTGGCAGAAAGAAACCTAAATTGGTCGATGCTATATTAAATCTTGCAGATCCAAGAAGAACTCTAATAGGTACCGAATAATTTAGCCCAATACCAAAAACAAGATAAACTATTTGCAATTAATCATTTTCTTATGGATAAAGATGTCTCCATGTGGGTCGGTTAGAATTCCAAAATATACGATAGAACGTCAGATAAAGATATAATTCATTACTCAAGTAGTGTTGTAGCTGAAACCTTGAAAATGGCAAAGAAAATTGCTTACCAAATACGAAGCACTGAAGCTCCCACATCCGCTAATATAGTTATTCAGATGGGGACCTTCCGCATCCAAATGGCTTATTTTAAAGTACTAGGTAAATATATTGAAAGTTTTAGTTACATAGAAGTTTTAATGGAAGCTGAACTTTTGGCTGCAAGGTCTGTTAAAGCTGTTTTATCGGGTACACATCTTAACAGATGTAAAAGGTTGCATTAGATATTTGCAACAGCGCTAATGGTTCTATATTTTGAAACTTTTTTAAAAACATATTTTGATTATTACGTATTATGGGAAGATTTAACACTCATACAAGAGAAAATTAAGAATGGAAAGGATTTATCAGGAGAAACAGAAAAAAAATCTAAGAGATTATACAAAATACTGTGGGGATATACTTAAAAGGATCGATGGTAAAACCGCTCAGTATTGATACACTTACTGCTTGTTAATTCAAATTTACTGGAACTTCTCAAGGAGTATAAGGATATCAGACTTTGAAGTATATACGCATTCACTGTTTAAAATATCTTCAATATTTTTTGCATTTAATCAACCAAATTACTCAAGATGGACGGTTAAATTTCATAATATACTCATAAGAATGGAAATCGATTATTCAAATTACAAGCAACATTTTGCGAATGGTTGCTTTTCGGTAAGGCGAACTCAAAAACCATTTTTAAGATGTCCAGTAGACCTTACCCTTCAGCAAACTATAAATGCTGATGCAGCTTGCCATTCTGAGGTTACTTCCATTACAAATTCAACACATGACAGACAACGATGGGCACAAAGCCATTCTATTAGAACCTTAATTGTTTCAAAAACACGGGAAGATGCTGTCATTATAAAGAAGATGCTACACAGGAACTTAATGAATCCCGAATATTAAAAGATAAGCAATCTCTTAATTCCGTAATATCTACCAGAAGAATTTCATAAGTCCATTTGAAGATGCTTAAGCAGACAAATTGTATAACATTTCGATAGAAATGGCTGCGTCTTAAAAAACAGTAGATTTTTGCTGAAGGTTTTAGACATTGGTAATCGTAATCAATTTATTGAAGAGTGTGCCTTAGATATTACAAGATTTGAAAGGCCAATAAAGAGGCGGATAGTCCATACCTTCGCTAATAATGGTGTAAAGTACAGAATGGAAAAAACGATGCTCTTAAAGAATTAAAATTTTAAAGAGATCCTATGAGCAACATGCTACTTATACTACAAACCACGTTCTCTCATCATCGGTTCTCAGAGTAATGACAATTCATAACCGGAGAAGGATTCCACCCAATTTACTAGTACCAATATAAATGACATCCAAGTCTCTCTTAATTTAACGCTGTTCCCATACGAACGATGTAACTTAAAAAAAAAAACCCACATACTGTCACTATGAAAATTTCCGAAGTTTTTACTACGGGCAAGAATTCCCCGGCCCAATGATGGATTTGCTCGAATACCTTAAAAATGCGATATTTGTTATTGATTATTCACATCAAGCAGAAGTTGTTACGCTTTCCACTGTAGACGTAAAAACCGAGTTCTAAATACGGGATAATACACTTTCTAAATATACTAAAGTTTATAGACTCATCATACACGATTCAAAATTGATTCAGAACTTGTACTCAGCTATACTTTGACACCCGCATCACTGTATCTTTGCAATTTCGATGGTAGTACGGTTAAAACACTAAATCATCCCTTCTAAAATTATTTGAAAGTCACGGCAAAAATCCAGAGAAGCCGATGGATATTGACGTACTTATTGTTGATGCATTTTATTTTCTAACCCGACATGTTTTAGGAAAATTGTGCGCTTTTAAGAAATTCACTTTCTATTTGATAAGGTTGTTACCCCATCACTGAAGAGTGTTGAACGTGATAGAAGAACTACAACCGGTACAAGAGAAAATTAATACATAATAACAGGTCTCAATCAAAGGCGACCTAGTAACTTTGTTGTTGCTTTACGGCAGGATAACTTTAAGCGAACTTTAACTAAATGCATAATGATGAATTGTCAAATGATATTTACTCGTCGATAATCGATAATAAGGTTTTGTATGTAAATGAAAACAATGTGTGTAACAAATTCTGCTCACAGAAGAGAAAGGTATTAACAGAAATCGCAGAAGAGTATTACTGTGAGCACGAAGAGGTTGACTCAAGGATGATCACTTGTCGACAACTAAAGGTTGTAATATAGCAGTAAAATCTTCAGATACGGATTTGGCTGCCTTAGTTTTTTTTTTATGGCGGTGGCACACACACTAAAGGGAGACCCTATGGCGCTCGACGAGCGGTGTGTGTGCGAAGATGTTGATTGACACGGCTCTTGAATATTTGTAAGTTGTAATTAGTGGGAAACAGATGTCCTGGGAGTAAGTTCCACAGTGATGCAGTGCGCCAGACAAAGGAGTTCTTGTAAAGCGATGCTCTAGGTGTTTCCAGTTGTACGACGAACTGGTACGCTCTTGCCGTCTGTCGTGACTGTCTGACAGGAGCTGCCAGGGGCGGGATGAGGCGGACCAAATCCTGGGAACATCTGCCGTGAAAGTATCTGTAAAACAGAGATATCTCGGCTACATGTCTGCGGTGTTCCAGACTATCTAGATTCCGGGTCAACTCCGGGTCGCCGACGAGACGCACAGCTCTCTTCTGAATGGAATCCAGCAGCTTTAGGGTGTGCTTTGGTGCGGCACCCCAGATATGTGAGCAATATTCTAAGCACGGTCTTATTTGCGCTTTGTA
>JAEQML010079570.1:0-11947 GCA_016904865.1 Pissodes strobi | reverse complement strand
GTAACAGCAAACAAACTAAAGAGACACAAAAATACGACTTTTTTAAATCCGAAACGAGGCATTTTAAATACTTAATATATATTCACTTGACTTTGACGTTATTTATAAATGCTGTCATCGTAATTTTACAATGGAATTACCATAGATACGTACGATGCAATTATCGTTGTGCTCTTTCGGTTTCTACAGTGCAATTATCGCTGTAATTTTCTGAGAACTGTACTCCTCTAATGGATTTTTTATACATGAGGGAAATATTCGAAAGTAATTGCACAAGTGCATCAAAATTACCGATAAAATAGCATGACAGCGTGTTGTCTAAAAACTGCATGAGTTCATTTGCATATTTTGGAAAAAGAGTCCGACACCGAAGGTGGAGGGCTCTTTTTCCAAACAATGAAAATCACCGAATGCAGTTTTGCTGAGACAACACGCTCGAATGCAAAATTATCTGGTTATTTTGATCACGAGTGTAATTCGGGGGAATATTTCTCGAATAATGACATGGTTTAAAACGTACATGTAACTGTAACCAAAGCAAAAAGACGCAAAAATACGATTTTTTAATCCGAAACGAGATATTTTTAATAATATATATTCACTTGACTTTGACGTTATTTATAAATTGTCGCTGTCAATCGTAAATTTACAATGGAATAACCATAGATACGTACGATGCAATTATCGCCGTGCTCTTTCGGTTCCTACAGTGCAATTATCGCTGTAATTTTCCGAGAATTGCACTCCTCTAATGGAATTTTTTTATACATGAGGGAAATATTCCGATTAATTTCACTACAAACGCAGACGGTAATTAGGCCTCATGGTCAAAAATAACAACGATAATTTTAGATACCAAATTGGTCGTTTTTCTCTGTTTGAACGCGTTTGAGCGTCCCAACGAGAAGAGCTGCCAATTCCCTAAAAAAAGAATATATACCACAATAGATAAGCATGTGGTTACTCGAGACCTCAGATCTCAGTTCGGAAATAAATAAGAAACATTGCTCATCAATAGCAGTAAATCCATTTGTTTCTCCATATTTTCCTTTTTTATCTTGAAAAATTGTATCTCTGTTCTAATTGAAACTGCCTAGCCAACTTTTCATTTTAAATCGCATTCCTATATTTCTGTTTATTTCGATTCTGCCTTAATTTTGATATCTGTGTTTAACATCTAGCTTAACGCTCTCCTAACCAAATTAAAAATAGTTTGGCGTGCTGGCCTGTGAGGTATTGAAATGTCAATATAAGGTGTTGCAAGCTTTGCGGTGCCAAATTATTTGAAAACATTTTTACGAAAGTCGAAATTACCAATAACTTTCGTTGTTGTATGCTTTTTGATTTTGCTTAATTATCGAACCCAAACTAGTCTAACCTAATTTTTAATACGAACGCGGCTGGGAGTATTTTATCATAAAATTTATTCCCAATGTTTTGTGAGCATTGTAGCGGTATGCTTTCCGTTTGTTTACTAAGTAGATAGTATTTTCATTTTGCACAACTGGGCAATTTTATAACACGCTAGTTTATTTTGAATTTTCGTAGTTTGTTTTTAGCTTTTATGACTGAAATTAGTGAGCATATTAAATCGAGTAAATACGCTCAACAACTGTTTTGTTGCCGAATGCCGGGAAAATTGGGAAATCATAAAAAGTGCGTGTTTCGGGCTTCCAAACAAATTATTCTCGTTACAGTAGCGGTTAATCCTGGTTAATTATTTATCCCATCGAAAATTCTATAAAGGAAGTGCATTATTTTTGGTTCAATTAAATTAATATTAATTTAATATACCGAATAAACTTTGGGAAGACTGGTGTTACCATATGACCTCACTAGCAAATGTATTTTATTACCTTTTTATGCCTAACATAGTTTTTTTTTAAACTCAGTGTATGGTTTTTACCCACTCTTGGTAGTCGGTGATATAAAAATCCAAAGCTTTCTCCCTATTAGTTGCTACATTTGTTCATATAGCCATAAGGTTATTAAATTCATAACCGATTCAGATAACGTTGGTTAATTATCAAAATATGGATTTTTCCTCGCTCACCTCAGATATGCCAATCACAAAAATCCAATAACATCTAATATGAAAGCTTTTCATAAATTGCTGATAATGAAAATAATAATCGGCAGTAACACATGTGTTTTACTTGGGAAATGATAATAATATTTGGCTCTGTCAATAAAATTCCAAATGTACTTAGTTTGTTGGTTAAATAACTAGTCAGGTGAATAACGATTAATATGGCAGAGATATGGCAGCAGATGGTTAGAAATAACAGTAAAAGTAAGGAAATTAAATTTATAAATTGCTTAATATTAAATTTGCCCATATAGGTATATTATCCCACTGATAAGAGCAAAAAAAAAATAAAAATGCCAAACATCTTAAGAAAACCATATTGTTCCGGTATAATAAAGTTGGCGATCATGTTGTTTACGGCCATCTTATTTACTTCAATGCTATGAACAAATACTATTCATTGTCCATACTCATGCGACAATTTTTTTGATTAACTTCTTTTACTTTTACAGCATCTTTTTACTCTTTTTCTCGCAATTATTTCGTATCCTGTAATAAGCTGTGGGGTTTTATATGTTGAATCATATGACAAACATTCAGGAAGAAATGGTATGGATTTTTACAATTTCTCGCCGTTGATCGTACTTTCAAAAACAAATCTATTTCCTCTTACCGAACTTCTAAGCGAAATATAAAAAGAGAAATGGAAATAATAGAAAAATACTCTACACGTCGCCGTTTCATTAAAATTCAGCCATATTCGCTCGATGCATGTTATTCAAAAGACATCAGTAATTTTCAGCATTACTTGTTCTGTACTCAGCAGTGCATATAAAATAATTATTGTTCGATTTAACATGGAAAGGAGCAACTCCCATAAAATTGTTTAACATATAAGTGGACGAATTCGCTTGTATTTGAATTGTTCTAACGACATGAATAAATTTTACCAGCTTTTATCATTAAAGGATAGTAAACTTACTAAACTAAGCTTAGAAGTAGATCTTCTTTTAGTAGGTCGCAGAATATGTCATATTCCATACTTTTTTCTGAGAATTCTGATATATGTTCACATGATGCCATAGAACGGTTCAGGACCGCAAAAGGTAGCCTGTGCACCATTCCCTGCGAGCTGGTCAGCGGCTTCGTTGCCTTCCACACTCTAGTGCACTGGTACCCAGATTAATGTGAGTCGGTTTCTGTTTATCAGTTGATCTGCAGCAATCCGACAATCCCACACTAACCGGGAATTTATTCTGCTAGTAGCTAGCGCTTTTAGGGCTGCTTGACTATCTTATAGGATATAGATCTTTACTCCTCTCAGGCCTTTTTGGCACATTCCTTAAAGTGCAGATTTTCGATACCTAGGTCCGTAAACTCCGGATCCGACTTCATCTTTGACCCATCTGTGTACCAGACAAGTGATCCCCTCCGAGCTGTTTTAGTCTTTCCCCTGTAGTATTGCGGTCCACAGTTACCACTTCAAAGGAGCGATCAAAATGGAGTTTTGTTTCCACGGTATGGGTTGGTTTGTTCATCGCCTCTATCTGGATATCCTTCAGAATTTTAAGGTGACCAGTTAGGTTTCCTGATTTCAGTTTTTGTGTCTGACCGACTCTATATCCACTGCTCCAGGCCTCCTTTTCTATGCATGTATGCAGCGGAGGGAATTCAAGTAGGGTTTCCAAAGCTGCTATGTGGCACGTGTTCATAGCCCCTGCTACATCCATATAGGCAGGCCTTTGTACTCTTGTTAACTTTCGCTGTGTTGTTATTTCCTTTGTTTTTAGGCTTAAGAATAGTGTTGTTAAGCCTATTATAGACGATGGATAGTTTTGGCTCCTATGTTTTACCAAAGAGTCATCGACAGGCCCAAAGCGCTGACGTTGCTTTTTTGATAGTTCTTTCCAGAGGTGGGTTCCAGGTTAGTTTCTGGTCAAAAGCGATGCCAAGATACTTAACCTCTTTCCTTCCCAAAGTGGGTGCTTTAAGGTTCAGCTTCTTTCCTTTTGTTGTGAATGGGATCACTACGGATTTGCTTGGGTTGACATTTAGCCTTTCCTGTGTCCACCAAGTACTGACAAAGTTGAGCGCACTTTACATACGTTTTAAGAGGCCGTTGTCATGCTTGCCGTTTATTATTATAACTAGGTCATCTGCGTAACCTTGGATTTCAAAGCCTGCTTCAGTCAGTCTTATCAGTAGATCGTCAACCACCAGAGACCAAAGCATGGGCGATAGGATCCCTTCTTGAGGGCATCCCTTTATTACTTTGACTCTGACGGCTCTTTATCCAATGGTCGTAGTGACTTCACGGCACGGATTTTATCCATTTTGTAGTGGTTGGTTACACTCCTCTGCGGGTTGTGGCGCGCTAAATGGATTCATGTGAGGTGTTGTCAAATGCACCCTCTATGTCTAGAAATGCACACAGCGCCACTTCTTATTCAGTTAGCGCCTTCTCAATATCACGGACGAGTTTTTGAAGAGTATGGATGGTAGATTTTGATGTTTCGTATGTGAATTGCTTTGCATGAAGTGGAGCATTCGAAAGGAACTTGCCCCTGACATGCCTATCGATAATCTTTTCCATCGTTTCAAGAAGCAAGGAGGTTAAGCTAATCGGGCGGTATGACTTTGGTTCCTCTTATGATCGTCGTCCTATCTTTGGTATGAACGCTATCTTAACTCTCCTCCAGTTTGTGGGAATGTAGCCCAATGCAAAACAGGCTATAAAGATTGATTGAATATATGGTAGTAGGTGCTCTATACCTTGTTGTAACAAGGCTGGAAAGATTCCATCTACTCTCGGGGATTTATAGGGTTTAAAGCTATGTATCGCCCGTCTGATTGTGTTTTTTATAAAGATTTTGTTAGTTAGAACTTTTTCTAGGCCGCTGAGCGGTATCAATAGGCTCGTCTTCTCGTGCCAGCCCTTCTTTAGCAATTATGCTTGACCCGGGAAAGTGTGGTTCTAGAAGAATCCTTAGACTTTCTTCAGGTACCTCAGCATAAGTGTCTTGGGGTCTATTCTTTAGTAGGCCGATTTCGTTTGAGTGCTCCTTGAATAGCACTTTTTGTAGACGAATGGGCGGTGCTAATTTATCTATTCCTTCACAAAAGGACCTAAAAGTTCTTTTGGATCTCCGAAGCTCTTTCTTATACTCGAATAGGGTTTATGATAGTTATCCCAATTATTCCCCCGTCTTTTGGATTCATTGAAGGCTTCGCTCGACTCAGCCTTTAGCCTGTTTAGTGTCTTGTTCCACCATGGCACCTCTTTTTGGGCTGCCACCTGTTTCACAGGGCAATTTCCGCCCCCACCTCTATTAGTGTTATTTTTCGATCACTTGCGTATAGCGCCCGACTTTGAATTCCTGAAGTTTACAAATTGAAGGCGAAAACCATTAGTTTTTCTCCTGATAGCTACAAAACCTTACTACACAAGTACCAAAAACATTCTTTCATTTGGCAGGGCTTTCTTTACCGATTAATTCACTTGTTCAAATTTAGTATAAAGGGGGAAGTAAGAATACTACAGATAATTTTGGAATATTCTCCTTGCCTTTCAAGAAATATAGAAATAAACTTCAAATTATCGCATACCATTCATCTATGATTAATGATAGTTCAGCTCTATGAAAAATAAATCTTAATGATTAGTTCTCTTTTATATGCAAAAATTATCATCCTGTATTGGAATTAGTGTCCACCCCATTCACACCAGATACATATTTCATAAAAGTAAAGAATCTTGAAAATATCTTAGTAAACTTTCAAGCGAGGTAGCATCTTTGTTGACAAGCTGGCCCTGAAAAAAAAATCGAGTTCCAGCTCCTAAAACTTACAAAATATTTACTTCTGTTTAACACATGCACGCGGCTCCCATCTGCCAAAGGAATATAATCAAAATACTACAACGAAACGAGAGCCAAGAATTGCTGGATTTTCACCATAATTAAGGAGAAGATATTACTACTAGTAGTAATAATAAGCTAATAGTAGCAGCGAGAACAACAATAACCTTTTGATTATCCATACGATTTAACGAGGATTTTATATTTAAAACTTTGAAAATTATTTTGAATAAAAAATAAACAAACTAAAAAATATTTGCACCTGGCAGGGACTGAACTTTCTGATTTGACAATATGAGGCCACTATCTTACCAATGCACTAGCGTGTTCCTTGCCAATAACGGTTGATACATATTCATAACATTCTGCAGCGTAAAATAATACACATGCGGAAAATATGTTTTGAAAGGCGCTAGCCAATTATTTGTATCACAAAATTATTTTAATAATTGCCACTGAGCTGATAGGGTTGCCATCAACCTTCCCCGTTTAGGCGGGAGACTTCCGTTTCTTTGCCATGCCTCCCACCCTAAAACAAATCTGTAAAATCTACCGCTTTTTAACAATTTCGAATTTGACTTATATAAAGAAAAAGAATTACAATTTTTTCCAAGCATAAAATTACATTGAACTTAATTAAATATTTTATTCTTAAGAATCATAACGAGTCCTACCGCCTGACGAGTCCAGTTCTTACGAGGGCATTATAAAACACATTTCTGTTAAATAGATGTCTTTATGGTCAAAAGAGTTGCTTTCAATGGGCTTCGTGGCTTAGTGGTTAGATGCTGTGTTTCTCATTGCGGCGGCCCGGGTTCGATTCCAGAGGCAAGACATGCTTTTTTTAAGTTTATGTTTGTAAAACGTTTTTTCTTTATTTTGGACATGCCTTGGATTAGTTTCATTTGGTCGCGCCCCGGAGCGATCGAAGCAGGCGGAGGGGAGGGCATTGCATGAAGTGAAAAAAATACAAATGCAAACGTAAACGTTGTGTTGTGATCCGCGTGCAGCTCAGGAATCGTCAAGCGGCAGAATTTGTTAAGACGTTTAAGAATAAAATATGCGCCACGTGCGCATATATTTTATTCTCAAGGATCATAAAATGTTCAACCGCCCAACGTGTCCTGGGCTTGCGTGGGCATCTTAAACACATTTCTGACAAATAGATGTCTCTCTCTGGTATTTAATTTTTACGAGCTACTGTATACACCTATTTTTCAGTACACACACTAGAACCAGGAGTTAAGAGACCTCAACAAGTTTTATTAACACGCGGTATTTAGTTTTTAGGCCTGTGGCCCATCTGTAGTATGTAGCAGTAGGAGCTCCATGGTACCCCACAGTAAGAGGCCCCTCGGAAAATTTCTCGTTCTCCCCCCTTTCATCCGCCGCTGACATTAATTTCAAAATATAACTATAACACCTCAAAAACCCAAAACTTAGACAAGTATTTACCTAAAAGTATCTTAATAAATATAATAAACCTGCAAGCCGTAATCATTAATGATATTTAACTGATTAGTCGAATCGCAAGAGATTTCAGTTACTATTTCTTTTTATATTTAACTACCTCGATGTATGTTCCAATTTTAGCAGAATTAGGGTCAATAAATTGGCGGGCGAAAATAGGTAACAGATTTAACATTCTTACTATTTTTAAAGCAGAAAACACTTGGAAACTAACAAAAACTAACCTTGATGTAGGTGAAACTTGTAAACTATTAACCAAACGTATAAAGTAACACCAACATTTTTTCTTAGAGTTGTAAAATATATTTTTGCCTTATTGTTCTATATCTGGTTAAATTCATTCTCTTAAAAAGTACAGTAAAGCCTCTGTTAGTGCTCATCCTGCATATAGCGACCGATTTTGAATCCCCGAAGTTTACAAATTGAACAGTCCATTATACTGTATCTTTGCAAAAACGACCGCGGGCCATCATCAGAAGATCCTAATGTACAACAATGCTAAAATTACCGTCTATAAAGGGCAATAAAACCCAACAATGTATAAATGGCCCATATTGCTTAATCATATATAGGTGATATAATTTATACCGTAAGGACAGCGTACATAATACCATGTTTTGCGTTTGATAACCACTTGTTGTGGACAAAGTTGTTTTTAATTTGTTTTTCAAGACTCGAAACAAGCACTTACCAATATCTGGGCTCATAATTGAAGCCAAGCCAAAATCCTCCAAGTTGCCCAGAGACTAGTATTTCAGAACCGATCTTGGTCGATTTTCTGAACAAAAAGAGATGTGCTCTTAGGCACTCAAATTTTACCATAGGGCTAGTTCTAAAGTCATTTTGTAAATAAAACAAAAAGCTTTAGCATTATATTAATATTTTAATAAGTTACTTTACTTGAAAATAACTAGAAGCTCATAAATACACAAAATATAAACAGTGAATTATTGTAGGTAGTCAGTGCTACGATGTGAACAATATTAGTCGAGGCAAAGTTTCGACCTTGAATAATATTACATAAATAAAACTCTTAAAATCTAAAGCAATGCATAAACAGTGGTAATACTTTACTAATATATGTTTATAAACATAACCTTGAATCTATGTACAATCAGTGCCGACAGACGGCAGGAGCGCACCAGTTCGTCGTACAACTAGAAACACCTAGAACATCGCTTTACCAGAACTCCTTTGTCTGGCGCACTGCATCACTGTGGAACTCACTTCCAGGACATCTGTTTCCACTAATTACAACCTGCAAATATTCAAGAACCGTGTCAATCAACATCTTCGCACACACACCGCTCGTCGAGCGCCATAGGATCTCCCTTTAGTGTGGTGCCACTGCCATAAAAAAAAGTTGAATGTCTATTAGAGTTTCTGCGGAACAGCTACTTATCAACTATATTAGCTGATTTAGCTTTGATATGAAATATAATAATATACAAGCAACAATAACAGGATTAATATTACCTTACAGTTCACCTATAAGCTAATATGTACACTATGAACACCATTGACGAGAAACGATCAATGTTGAGGAGGTTATCCTCTGACACAGGGGGAAAGTCACTTTGAAAAACACTAGATCTATGGCTAGCTTCTATTTACAATGTATTTCAATTTCTTGCAAACAAGAATGACTGGAATGTAGTGGTTTGACTCTGGTATGCAGTCAGTGCATATGGCATGACATGAATGCCTTGTGAATGCGGCTTATTGGTACACGCATGAATGATTAGTAAATATGCTATACTGGTATTACTGGTAGCATAAGATCCGCGTAGCGGATATAGCCTTGTGATAACTTAAGTAAATTGGCAGAATAGTGCCGTTTAATCCGTTGTCCGTTAAATCTGAAACGGGGGTGCGCCTTTTGCGACTTACATGGTCGAGGTTTAAGACACGACTTTTTAGAACGTGGGAAGGGAACTATATCAACTTGAAGAAGTTGTTAACGCCCCTTCCAGCGGGATTATATACATCCTCCGGAAATAGAAAAGGCGAATAATGTAAATACTGAGCAGTTATGTAAACCTTTACGTCAGCGATTGTCTAAATTAACCTTGTGAATGTTAACAGAAATCCGGTCGAAATAGTTAACTAGTTTTTATTAAAATTGATTCTTAAAGATCATGAATTTAGGAGCTAACTTGATTACCTCCGTTATGAGACAGTGATTGGTCGACTCGGTCGCCGGGGTATAGCGGGAAACGCTATGATTGGTCAGATGAGTTTAGGATGCGCGGCCGGCTCCAAATTAGTAACGGTGGTTACAACAGATGGCGCTAGTAATACCGCCCGGATAAAGCGGGAAGCGCTATGATTGGTCGGAGGCCTTTTGAGGACGCTTAACTTTTAGCTTTCTAGACTGTCTAGCGCAGTGGATAAACGTGGTAAACAAGAGATGGCGCTAGTAGTATCGCCAAGGTTTTAAATTGTTTGGAATGCGAGGACAGTGGTTTGGAATGCGAGGACAGTGGCGTGGAATGTTAAACTGTACAAAAATTAAATTGTTAGATTTGAAGACCTGTTCAAAAATGGTTTTTGAACAACTAGAATTAAACGACTTCAAATCATCTGATGGACGGTCAGAAAGATTTCACCGTCGCTTGACTCGATATTACCTTCAAATCAACTTGTGGCGAATCTGCTGATGTTAATATTCCAGAAGTGAAAATTTAGAAGGAAAAATTAATGGTCATATTAAAATATTATGCCCCAAAGGATGTGTTTAATGCAAACGAGACGATCTCTATTATATAAGTTCAAAATCTTAGTATAATTTCAAGCCAGATAGCGTCCTGGTTGACAAGCTGGTACTGAAACAAAGTTCAAGTTCAAGGTCTTAAACCTTACTTAATACTAAATAATTACTTTTGTTTACAGGCACGTGTGTGGCTCCCATTTGCCAAAGGGGAGATGGTCAAAACACTACAACGAAACGAGAGCTAAGAATTGTTCTGGATTTTCACCATAATTTTAAGGAGAAATTATTACTACGCTATGTCTTATGACAAATTTCCGCATGTACAGGGTGGCTCGAATACGTGTCTATGTATGGGGAACTCGAAAACCATAAGAGATACAGTGTCGGTCAAATTAAGGCAAAATTGCGCATTTAGGTGCCTAACAATATGCCGATGCCGTTTAGAAATTTTGTAAAATCGTTTTATTTTTTTTCTGGGCTTTTTTAAAAAAACGGATTTCAAATCTCATTGCACTTTTGCATTGAAACTTTTTCCGCTCTATCCAATGATGGTATCCAGTCTGAATTCCGACGTTTCGTCTTCAAGGGATCATCATCAACTTAATTTTTTTAAATACCTTCAATTTTTTTTTATCGTTTTTCAGATGGTGTTGGCCTTATTAAAATGAGCATGTGTTTTTATTTATTTTTCTTTATTTAATTTTTATTTTTTTTATTACTTTTATTTTACATATTTTGCTTTAACGTGATTTTAAATAATTTAAGGTAGGTACTTTTGAAATTTTCATATTCTATAAAAATATTTTATTTGTTTTTTGTATTAGATAAGTGGAAAATTGGAGCCCGTATTAAAAATGAAAAATAGTAAATTTATTTTTTACGAGAATATGGCCATGAACTATTACTCAAACAATTTACTTAGTGCATTTTATTTATAAGCAAAATTCCAATAGGTGTTTTTCCATCAAAGTTCCTATAGTATCACGTAGTATGATTATAAATTGTTGATGTTCTCTATTAAATATTTTTTTAATTGGTTAAAAATTGAGAATATTTTATCTTTGCAGTAAGCAACTTCTTTGAGTAAGAGTCCATGGCCAATTATATTATTTTTAATACGCTCCAATTTTCCACTTAATGCGAAAAACAAAACAAAATATTTTTATAGAATATAAAAATTTCAAAAGTACCTACCTTAAATTTAAAGCTACGCCAAAGCAAAATAAATAATTTAAAAAATTATATTAAAAATTAAAAAAAATAAAAAAAAAAAATAAGGAAAAATAAGTTCGTATTTAAAAAAAGAAAGTTGATGAAGATCCCTTGAAGACGAAACGTCGGATTTCTAAACCGACGTGAAGATGGCCGCCGAGACTTGGCCGCCCAACACCCGAGAGTAGCCGAATGGTCAACGGCAGTGGCGTGGCAGTGGCGTCCGAATATTATATATATATATTATGTCTGTAATTAGGAAGAAACGAGCTTTTTTGTCTTAAAGTAAAAAGTTTTTTATATTCAGAAACATGTTTAAGGGGTGAACCGTTTGAGGGTAAAATCGGGCGTCTGAATCGGCGGGGAACCCAAAATATGTGAACTAGTAGGTACATATAGAGGAATCCCCCTATTATGTCAAAACTTCTTGCAAAACCGTCATAGGGGTAGGAAAAATAAAAGAAATTTTAAGGGCCAACTTTTGTGGAGGGTAAATTCGGGCGGCTGAATCAATGAGACCCTATTACTGTGTATTGTGTGTACTATTACTTGTACCAACTAGTACATACAGAAGAATCCCCTTGAAGGGTCAGAATTTCTTGCAAAGCCGTCATGGTGGTAGAAAAAAAATTAATATTTTTTAAGGGTGAACCATCGTGGAGCCTA
>JAEQML010079569.1:0-11947 GCA_016904865.1 Pissodes strobi | reverse complement strand
TTATTAGGTATGGGTCTTAGTAACAAATCAAAAAATATTAAGAAAAAAACACTAAAGCTGAATAGACATCTAGGTTTGAAGAAAGAAGACAAGAAAGGGCTTTCTTTTGGAAGTGGTCTAGTTAAAAGTGTGAGAGATCGATTAAAATCTATGAGAGATAGGAATGAAAACAATATATTGAAATCAACAAAAACTGCTCTCGTTGCTGCTCGAAATGTTTTGAAAAGTACAGCTGGAAAAAGGAGAGTTAAAACACCTCGGATTATACCGATTCCTAAGACTGGTGGCATCCTACCACTAATTCCCATATTTGCAGGTCTATCAACATTAGGAGCATTAACTAGTGGTGCAGCAGGTGTTGTTGCAGCTGTAAATAAGGCAAAAGAAGCTAGAAATGCCTTAGAAGAATCCAAGAGACATAATCAGACAATGGAAGCTATTGCATTAGGTAAAGGGCTATTCTTAAAACCATACAGGAATGGGTTGGGTTTATATCTACATGAAAATAAATCAAAAAACTAATTATGTCCCTACCCCGAAAACCTCTATCAAATTTCGATATAATTAAATATGTTTCTAAACTAAAAATACCCTACTTTAGAGGTGTGTATATGAGAGATAATATACCCACTACAGGTCCGCGAGAAAGTGAGTCTGCAATTATAAATTTAGATGGTTTGAGCGGTGCAGGGACACATTGGGTAGCGTATAAAAAATACGGTTCTGTGACTCATTACTTTGATAGTTTTGGAAATCTTCCACCGCCTATTGAGTTGGTTATGTATCTATATAGAGGTATAACACCTACAAGAAAAATCTTGTATAATTACGAAAGGGAACAGTCATTTGATTCAGTTGTGTGCGGACACTTGTGTTTGAAATTTCTAAGCGAAAAGCAGCAGTTATAATAACTTACATGCAGGGGAAAGCAGTAAAATCTCTCCAGGCTTTTGCTGAAAAGAAGTGTCTAATAGACATGTCTAAACAAGAATTAGCATACCTTCCAAAGGAAGTGATGATTGCCTGTGCCTCTGAAGAAATTGTTTATGTTTTTCATAAATTACCAAAAAAGTTGCAAGAGGATCCAGATTTAAATAAATACTTATATTGTACCGATCATTATAATAATCAAGCAGATGATGAGGATGTAATGGATGGACCACCTCCAAGGAAAATATTTTGTTGCTATTGTACCATTAAAGAAATTACGATGGCTTCAGACAATAAAATCGAAGTATCTAAACATCCTGAAGGGTACTCTAAATGTAATATGCTATAAATAAGCCGATCTTTAAATGATATCCTACAGTCATGACTTATACATTCACCTTATCAGATCATTCCAGCGTCTTGAGTGCGAATTTTTTCCCAGCCATAGAATTAGATAAGAATTCACAATATGGGTTGGGGCTGCTTGGATTTTACTCATACAATTCAATTTTTAATGTGGATGATAGTAATAACCAAATAGGGTTTAAAGCACCTGCTGATCCGGAGATAGCTTATATCGAGATCCCCCATGGTGCATATGAAATTGAAGAAATCCACAAGATGATATTAAATGGTATACGAGAACATAATACTACTATTCGAAGATATGATGAGATTGGTAACTATGGACCTGAGTCAGAAAATCAAATTTTTTCCTTGGAAGCAAATAATAATACACTTAAATGTGAACTAGAGTCGATATATGAAATAGTTTTTCCTCAAAAATCCTCTATAGGTACTTTATTAGGGTTTGATAATGTGTTGTTAGAGGCCAATACTTTACATGTCTCAATGAATCCTGTGAATATTATGAAAGTTAGAATGGTTAAGGTCGATTGTAACATAACTTCTGGTGCATATCTTAATTCCGAGGAATCTCATATCATTTTTGAGTTTGATATTGATGTCGCACCCGGCTATAAGCTTACTAAGGAACCTCAAAACATTATATATTTACCAATCAAGCCGCAGGGACGTCAGTTCATCGACAACATTACGTTGAGAATTTTGGATGATAACAACGACTTGGTTAATTTTCAAGGCGAAAAAGTTATAGTAAAATTGGAATTAAAAAAGCTTTAATCAGAACCATAATATGGGCTTTCGTTTTGATAAACATCGAGTTACCGTCATTCACACAGGAGGGTCTATGAATCACCACCATATAAAGCTGGATGTTGATAGGAAAAAACTTAGTTCGAGAGTGAACACTCAAGGGAGAGCATCTTATAAGCTGAAAAAATCAGATAGAGCTTTTCTCCAATCTATAGGCCTTAAGCCTCGTTACTAGAAGTTATTAAAATTATGAGTGAAAAACTCGAAGTGTTTGAAGCTCCCATCTACGACACTACTTTAGCAAGCAGACATGTACACACTTACAAACCATATGGATCACCGACATATAAAAATTCGGATGAAGTACGAATTTCAGTAAACTTTCAGGATCTAATACTTGATATTGCAGATAGCTACCTCTACATCGAGGGAAAGTTTACCCCTTCTGATGCAACTAAAAAATGTTATCTCTCCAACAATGCATTGGCCTTCCTATTTGATGAGATCCGATTTGAGATGGGTTCTGAACAAGTGGTTGTACTCCGTAAGCCGGGGGTTACAACCACTTTGAAAACATTGGTTTCATATGGTGAGACGCAATCTCGATGTATGACAAGTTTGGGTTGGGGTCTTAGTGATGAACGTCAAGATATACTGAATGTAGATACCCATACATTTTGCGGAAGATTGCCTTTAAGATACCTTCTAGGATTTGCAGAAGACTACTCTCGAGGTATTCTAAATGTAAAACAGGAACTTATATTAATAATCGCTCGTACATTCAACAACTGTTACATTGGCGAAGTAGATGCTGTGCTTGATATTCAAAAAATCGAGTGGAAAATTCGACACATTATACCTGATGATCGTGAAAAATTAAAACTATATTCAAGAATCAGCAAAGGTGGTGATAATGCTAGAGTAAAAATAGCATTTAGAAAATGGGATCTTTATGAATTACCATCACTACGTGAAACAACATCCGATATTTGGGCTTTAAAAACAGCTACGTATTTAGAGAAGCCTCGATATATCATAATAGCTTTTCAGAAGTTGGAAAATTCTGATAATAGGGAAAAAGATGCAACAGAATTTACAGATGCTGGGATAAGAGATATACGCCTCTCCCTGAACTCAGATGTTTACCCATATGAGCGTTGGAATTTAGATTTTAGTAAGAATTTATACGGTCCAGCCTATTACAGCTATGAAAGCTTTCAGAGTAGCTATTATGGACGGGAAATGATTGAACCAATGATGGATATAAAGGAATTTGCTATGAATCCAGTTTTTGTTATAGATTGCAGCAGTCAGCCCGAAGGGATTAAAAATTCTACTGTTGATATCAAGTTGGAATTTGAAGGACGTGCAAAATTTAGCAAAAATATTAAAGTGTATGCTCTTATATTACATGATGCATTTCTTTCATATAATGCCTTAGATGGTACTATTCGGGTGGGTGGGTTTTAATTTGTAGAACTTAATAATAATAAATCCTTGAAATATTTTAGAATAGTTTATTTTTAATCATGTCTCTGTACTGTAACGACTGCCTTGAAAATATTGCTTCACATTCGCATAAATTAAGTCATAGGCATAAGGATAAATGTTGTACTGAAATATATGATAACGTACAAATTGTAAAAACGGCTTTTAAAAATCGCCTTATTACATATCGTATTTTATCAGATATGCATACAACTGATGTTAAATTATATTTAGAAGAGCTTAAACATAAGATTATCAATTTAATAGGAAATAGTCTTTCGATTCATTTAAATGTTAAAGTTAATATGGAATTATTTGGTTCTTATATATTGCAGACTTCTCAAAAACATGAGATTAAGTCATTTAATTCTCGTTATATGGTTACTTGTTTAAGTACGAACCTCGATATGATGTTTGACGAGTTTCAACAAGTTTTGTATAAGAAATCTTGTGAGTTTAAAGAGAAAGATAGTGGATGGTCATTACTTAAGCTTTTATTTATAGAACTTAATATAAACAAATGTTTGCAATTGAAGTAGATACGAAGATATGACTGCTTTAGAATTAAGTGCGTGTTATTGATTTATATTATCTAATATTGTTATCATTATTAATAAATGTTTGAAATATTATATTTTGTTTTTTTTTTTATTTCCCAAAAAACAAATAATAAGCTGCTAACAACATGAAAAAACATAATATTCATTAAAATATTTATTGCATTATAGGTACATAATATTTTACATATAAATAATATACAATATTTTTATTCTATTCAGATAATTGTTCAAATTCAATCTGGTGCATCTTCCGACCTTCCGATATCTTCCTCACCCCTTTGTATGTCAACATTAATTTTCTCCCTTGGTTTATTTCTTGCAGCAGTTCGTCTGATAGATTTCCGAAACGTTCGGGTAGCCATATCGATGTCTTCATACCTCCAAAAATTGCTAATATTCTTCTTCCATATGTGGTGTTAATCGCCTTGAGTTGTGTTACTTCATATTTTGAATTTATGTTCAAGTCACGAAGATGAATCACATCGTATTCGGCTCTGCCAACGCCATTCAGCAAACTCACAATATCACTCATTTTATATAAAATATACGGGATATCTTGAAACACTAAATGTTTTTTGGGGTTGATGTTATGTAGACTATTTTAGCTTGAAGAATGAATTTAAATATGCAATGATGCTTCCATATATATCTACAACTCCTACTATACCACTTTTGCTAACTTTCTATTTGTAAGTACTACAGTAAGGGCTTTCATATAATTTTAATAGTGATGTAAGACGACATTCCTAAGATGACCAGTCATAGCATCAACCTTGAAATACTGTATACTATTTTTGTGGGGAATATTTAACAGCTGAGTAATCATAAACGTTTTTTAGTATCGTATAATACCTCGACTAATAACGTTATTTTTTTCATTGTAAAAAAAAAAATGACTGTGCAGGAAATAATTTCTATCGATATACAAGGTTTTCCATGTTCAAGTGGATTTTTCCCTAAAGAGCTTGCAATTTATGATGGAGAACGAAGTTGTACTGTATTATTTAAACCTCCGTATTGCAAGCATCTATTGAGTGAAGAAGATCTGAAAGTAGTTACATATTTAGAAAATAATCACCATGGGCTACTTTGGGAGTCTGGATTCATCGACTTGAATGATTTACAAAAAGTTTTGATGGATATATTAAAAATATATGGCAACCCAAAAATATTGATTAAAGGCGATTTAAAGATGAATGTTATAAAGAAATTTATTGATGCGAGACAAATATTTAACTTTCCTATGAAGAATGAACCTAAGTTGAGTAAATTTAAAAAAACACCAGAATGCTATTTTCACAGAGGACGGAATATTTGGCATTGCGCTTTAAACAATGCTAAACTATTATATAATTTTAGATTCTGTCTTTTAAATGATATGTGATTGATAATAATAATAAACAGACAATAGAAAAAAATTGGTTTTTTATTTCCGTTTTCTTAGGTAAGGAACGAACGCGTTGCAGAAATCCGTTAACATGACGTATATCCACATTCCGTAAATTTTAAGCCTATACCGGAATAATAGAAATCGTATTAGTTTGAAAATAATCTGCATTTAAATACCTTAATGGGTAGTGAATTACTCATTAGGGCACTGGGTTTTTAATCCTCAGCTTGTCTAGTCGACAGAGACGTAGGTAGTCAGCGAAAAATTGAGTAAAATCGAATATTTGCTATTAATTCCCATTTACTTTTGGTAACGTAATAAAAAATGGATAATGACAGATGACGTAGTACCAAATGACAGATGACAGATAAAATAACCTATAAAATAGAGTTGCTTACGTGGATGCTAATGACAAGTATGACAGATGACGTAATAAAAAAATGACGTATGACGTAACCTTTAAAACAGGTACGCCATTGGAATCGATAGGTTACATTACTTTTATATGGGTTAAACAATTTAAAAATATATATAGATGAAGTGAATGAAAAAATTATGTTACGCCCCTGGCTTGGGATTCATCCGTTATATGAAAGTGAAAGGTTCGGTGACATCGTCGTCGGTTCGAGTATTGGGTCATGCGTAGTGAGACGGGAGGAAATGGGAGTGGGAGTGATGTAGGACTGGCAAACTTTCTCTACTACCCGTCTCGGACAAGCAGACTCCTGTCCTGAGTCACCCTGATAGGGGTGAAAACAAGAAAGTTAGTTTTCGCGGTGTTCAGGCAAAGGCCATTTCCCACGCACCACGCAGCAATATCTCTCACACACCTGTTCGCCTTGGTGCAAAGACTCTCATAATCACTCCCCTCGACAACTGCCGACGTGTCATCCGCAAAGAGAGTTATATAACTATCGCCGGCCAGCAGAGGTAGGTCGTTTATAAACATAAGGAACAAGATTGGCCCCAGTACACTGCCCTGGGGAACGCCCGTGCTAACATTTGCCCAATCAGATACAGTCAGTCCACCATCACCCAACAATTTCACGGCTTGACTCCTACCTGAAAGGTAGGTCTTTATCCAGTCATATGCAGGCCCCCTAATACCATAATACGCCAGTTTATCCAATAGTGTCGCATGATTTATGGTATCGAAGGCCTTTGTGAAGTCATAGAAAATCCCAACAGATTTCAGCCCCTCGTTGAAATTACCCAGAATCTTCAGGTAAAATGATAATATGGCGTCAGTAGTTGATCGTCCAACTCTGAACCCGAACTGCCTGCAGGTCAATATCTGGAAGGACTCCAAAAAACCCACCAATCTTCCCCGAAAAGCCCTCTCGAAAACCTTCGAGAACACGGACAGCAGGGCGATCGGCCTGTAATTCTCCACCGCAGTCGGTTCACCTTTCTTATAAACTGGTACTATGATCGCCCTTTTCAAGGCATCCGGGAAGTAGCCATGTTCGAAGGAACAATTTATAAGGTAGGTCAGAGGAGCCAGAATCTCTCCCGCACAGTAACTCATTAGGTTGCAGGGAACCTCGTCGACACCGCAAGAGTTCTTAATGGCCACAGACCTGAGAATAGTCAAAACTTCATTCTCGGTTAGAGGTGTCAAAAAAATCGTATGGCAGTTGGCACTGTTGGGTAAGGTTGTGCTACCACTTCGCTCTGTACCACACACATCACGCTTTGCACCATTCAAGAGTTGGTCCACCGATTCGATGAAGAAGGTGTTGAAGGCATCAGCGATCTCATTCTGTCCCGTCACTTCCTTACCACAGTGCATAATACGATCGGGAATTGATTTTTTTTTAAGTTTCATGCTAGTGAGTGAGTTTATAACGTCCCACGCACATTTACTAATATTAGGTGAAGTTAGCAGTTCATTAGAGTAATAAGCCTTTTTTGCGACCATAATATTTTTTTTATGTAACTTAGTACTGCCCTTGTAAAGAGTTTTAAGGTGTTCATTATTATTTGAGTATCTTACTTGTCTGTGAAGCTGCCTCAGCTCAACACCCTCACTGATAAGTTCAGGAGTTATCCAAGGATTACGTTTACCCCTTGTGGCTTTATTTCGTTTGGTTTGATATGGAAATGACATGTCAAACAAACTGTAAAAAGTTGAAAAAAAGTAAGTGAATTTATCCTCCAGATCTAGATGATGCAATTTAGGTAGCCACTGTTCCTTTGAAAGCAAGTAAATAAAGGTATTTTTATTTTCTCGAGAAAAAAATCTCTTCCTAGAGGGGGGCGCTGTGCTGTCAGTACACTCACCGGGCTCAAAGTACAAAACCTGGGCTCTGTGGTCCGAGAAAATTAAATCTAGGGTTATAGCCATAGTAAAAGGTGCATTTGTAAATACATTATCGATCAGGCTGCAGGACTGACCTGTGACTCTAGAAGGTTCAAAAAACGATTGCACAAGTCCATATGAACCGAAAATATTTTTAACATTTAAAACTTCATGACTATTACACTTAAAATCACAGTTAAAATCACCACAAATAAATAAAAATACATTACGCTTACAAAAATGAACTAACATTTTGTCCAAGGCCATATAAAATTCATCAAGGTCAGTTCCAGGGGCTCGATATACACAACAAACTAAAATTCGTGTGTCGGTCGAAGTTTGCAACAGTGCTGCGGTGTACTCAATTTTTTTTTCAATCGCTGGAACATCATCCAAAACAACGGGGTTGAACTTAGCAAAATTTTCACGCACCAGTACAGCCACGCCACCCGCGCGTGATTCCTCTCTGCAGTAGTATGATGCTAGGTCGTAATTGGTTATTTTAAAGCACGAGGCTTCATTATTTGACAACCATGTCTCCGTAACACACAACACTTCTGGGTATCCCTCATAATGTAGAAAGAGCTCGAGTTCTGAGGATTTCAGACGAAGACTTCTCGCGTTTAGATTTACCAGCCGAGCTCTAGTATTAGTTGTTTTTTGGGTAAGACTTTCACCATCCTGCCGAGGTTCTGTTGCCAAATTTCCGGGATTGGTTCCAATGCGTGTTGTTACCTCGTGGTTCGTGGGGGCGAAAAAACTTCTTGATTAAAATATTCTCCGGCCAATTATTCAGGTTGAGTAATCTGTCTTCAAGTTCCTTGTTGGCATTGACCTTAAAAGATCTGTACTCGCCGGACTTCACATCAATCTTTTCTACCCCAAATTTTATGTCAGGGCCAAAATTGTTTTTTAAATATTCGACAAGGTCTGATTCCCTCACTTCCAGAGAAATTCTTGACACAAAGATGGATGTCTGCGGCGTAGATGCCACTAGTTTGTCGTTGGTTTTTTTTAAACCCACCAACTCACCCTTTTTCCTTAACTGTGACGCCCTGATAGGTGACCGCACAGATGAGCTGTTCGAGCTAGGGTTTAGCGTAATAATACCAACTCAGACTAATCAAAACTTACTGAAACTTAACAATCTTACGACCCTTGTCAAAGAAGTAATTCCTCCAAACTAACAATAATTAGCAAAATCAAAATGTGCTTATCGAGCTTTAATTCTTCCCCTTTGTCCTATCGAAACCTGGCTCAAACTAGCTAATCTTGCAAACAGCCTAAAGAGAATGGTCGATCTACTAAACTAGCTCAAACTAATCAATCTTGTGGTTAGGGTTATCTGTATTTCCCGAGACATCCTGTATCTTTGCCATAGATTTAATTGTTCCACCGGGACAAAAAATTACCAAATCAATAAAAAATGTTACTCATTTTGTTTTCGCTATATGCATACAATGTAATTTGTAGTTTTGGGTTCGATTAAAACTATATTAATTTTATCTTGTTTAATTTGTCCTGGTTACATTAACAAAATCTCGCATTTATGATAATTTGACCCTTAATGTTGAGGCAAAAATCTGGCAACCCTACTCCTGACCATTCTGAAAGGGCTAACAAGAGAAACTAACTTTATGATATTTATTAGCTAATGGTTGTGTTATTTATTATGACAATATTTCAGATTGAGGATAAATATTGTTTATTAGATTGGCCCATATCAGGATTATTTGAAATTCAATAAAAAGATTAAAATCTTAAATCAATGATAATTCTCAGAACATAATAACCTTTAAAATAGACTAAATAATCAAATACATGCCTAAGAGTAAAAAAAAATTGTTAGTGGACTCTATAATAAACAAATATGCCAGGAGTAATTATTGTATATTAAATTGGTTGATATCAAGATTATTTAAAATTTAATAAAAAATTAAAATCAATGCTAATTCTTATAATTTTCTTAATCACAGATGTGATATCACATGGAAGAAACTGTCACAAAACAGGAATTATTAATTAATCAGAACAGGTACTTACATACTAAGGTACTGCTGATGAGGATTGTTGTATGTTTGCAATTCGTCACAACTTTCACCACCTGAACTACTCTCTGTTGCCTCAGAATCTAACTCTTCTTGCACTAAACGAAGTTGTACTTGAAGTTGATCGGTCACTTTTCGTAATTCTTGTTTATTTTCTACTGTCCAATGAGGGATATTTACTTGACCACTAGTACTATTTCGAAACATGGATGCTTCTATCGATCCAGAACCAAAATATTTGGGAACATTTTTTTGTCTCGCTGATGTATTAGCTTGCAAAATTTTTGCCATTTCAAGTTTCCTTGCCAACAGTTTGGCTGATGTTACAGAAAGAGGCTTTAACTTTTCTGTTGAGTCAAGATATGGAGTTGTTGTCCCAAATGATTTTGAAGTATCAGTACAGTCTTTGGGTTTTTTAATTGACCTATGAACTTGCTCAAAAACACCTATCACTTCTCCACTGACATGTTGCCCCATTAGTTTAGATTGTAGCTTATAACAACGTCTTCTAAGAAAATCCAGTCGTCTCTCCACTCTAGAATGTTTTCTTTGAAGATCTGAAAGCAATACACCTGCTTGGCTTTCTTTAATCTTCTGAGCTGTCTCCAGATCATCTTGCTGATCATCAATTGAAATATTTATCATGTTATCTACATGTTCCAGGAGCTCTTTATCAATATTAATATCTAACACTTCAGTAAGATCACTAGACGAGTTGTTAAGCTGATCACTATTCTCAATGGACTTAATTACTTGTTGCATAATATCTTCTACATTTGCCTCTAAGTTGGTATTAAATAGTTGATCAACTTCGCTTGTATTTTTAATCCTATTTACATTACTTACATTCAATCCTGTTTTCTGGAGACCCATTTTGTCTTCTCGGTCACCCATAGATGACGAGCTAAAACTCATATTATTCCTTAACTGAATATTGTCCGAGGCACCGTTTAAAATGGGCAGATACCTATCAAATTGGTTATATTTTGGACACAAATTCACAGGATTGAGAGTATCCAAAGAAGTGCTTAAATCATCAGTGTTCAGGGGGCTAGTTGGTTCACTACAATTTTTTAGAGTAGTAGGCGAGTATTTGTTTGTTTCAAAACTGTTGATTGGAGACGCCGGTTCCAGATGACTTTTGGGGGGCAAATTAAAGTTTTGTGCTTGAGCCGTGTCCGTCAATGCGGGGGCCATGACATCCACATTGGGACGCCTCACCGAGGCCGTACGCAATCCCATTCATCCAGTTTTTTTCACGAAACTTATCATGTTACTATAAACAAGTTAAATCGCGCAAAAAAGAGCACTTGATCGATATACCGACGCCAAATCCCATAAATAACAGCTACCGGTTTATTTAGGATCGCAAAATACGGCTTGCCGGTAGATTACTGATTAAGTACCGAAAACACACAACGGAAATGAGATGCGCTATACATCACCAATCGCATCGTTTACTCACAGCCAGTGCACAAAAAAAAACACTGAAATTAATTTTCCGGTAGTGTAACACATTTCCAATCGCACGTAACTATAGCAGGTATTTTAAACGGAACACTCCCACGTGACGAGGCGAAGCTTACGAAACGAGAAAAGTTTAGGAAGCACCGAGTCCAAGCACAAATAATACGCATACAACAAACATTGCACCACTTTTAACACTATTACGGGATAATAATTTACTTGCAGATGTCACCAATCGCAATTTCTTTGCTTAGATAAGGAGAAAAACGTGTTTTTACCCGCCGGAAACAAGAGGACGTTTCCACTACACCTTTCGAGTTTTATTGAACAACAATGGCGACTTTCCTAAAAACAGCGGAACAACGCACTCGTCCATTTGCTTTTTACATTGAAGAAACCGTGGAACGGGCGGCGCGCGACGATATCTGATACAGAGCAAACGCAATTTGCTTGTCGTTGTCACCTATTTATACTCAACATCAATATCATAATAATTATAATCGCTAGCTTTTGCAAGTTTCTACCAAAACAAAAAGAATGTCTTGAAAACACATCCGACTCCGACGACATCCGTGTTATTTTAATTTTTAATTTAGGTTTTGGTTTAGTCATAGTGCCCTCCTCCCACTTCAAGGCCCAATCTTAA
>JAEQML010079568.1:0-11947 GCA_016904865.1 Pissodes strobi | reverse complement strand
CTGGCAGTAAGTTTTCAACCTTAATTAATGATTCTATGTCACCTTTTGATTTAAAACAAATCATAAATACTCCGACTCGAATTACGAATAATAGTGCTACTCTTATTGATCTTATATTTTGTAACTCAGATATTATCAAAGATTCAGGAATTCATGATATTCAAATATCAGATCATATGCTAGTTTTTTGTAACTTAGATTTAAAGCCTTCTGACGATCCTGTTTTTTCGTTTCATTATCGGAGATTGAGTAACATTGACATGGACCTTTTTATGCGTGATGCTGAGTTGATACCATGGGACTTTATGTATAGTTTAAATAATATTGATAGTAAGGTGGACTTTTTAACTTCTCAGATATTAGATCTTTTTGATATGCATTCACCCCTAAAAATTATATCAGGTAAAAGGAAACCATATCAACCTTGGATTACTCATACTATACGCTTAATGCAAAAATTTCGAAACAATGCCTTAAACAAATATAGACAAACCAAGAACCATGCTGACTGGAATTATTATAAGCAATTACGTAATCTAACTACATCAGCAATCCGAGCTGAAAAGAGGGCCTATTTAAATAACAAATTTAAAAATTGCACACAGAAACAAAAATGGCAAGAACTAAAAAAAATTAATGTTTATAATAAGAATAAATTAACTATTCCGGAACAGCTAAGAAATGTTAATCAATTAAATCAGTATTTCACAGATATCACTAAAAATTGTCTTAACCCTGATCCTGACTTGATTTATTTTTATAATAATAATCGGCTGACTCAATGTACATTTGATATGACCCTGGTAACTGAGGAAACTATATATAGTATACTGTCAAACATAAAAAGTAAAGCTTTTGGCAATGATAAATTGAATATAAGTTTAATATTACTTACATGTCCTATAATACTGAAACCGCTTACACATATTATAAACCTTTGTATTGAACAGTCATACTTCCCACTTAGCTGGAAACAAGCTAATGTTGTACCTCTTCCAAAAGTTGACAATCCTAATGCTTTTAGTCAATTACGCTCAATATCTATTCTACCAATTCTGTCTAAAGTTCTCGAGAAAATTATTGAAACACAAATTTTTGGTTACTTAAATTTAAATGGATTACTTCCTATTAAACAGTCTGGATTTAGAAAAGACCACAGCTGTGCTACTGCCTTGGCTTGTGTTACAGACGACATTTTGGGGGATCTGGATGGTAGCTTAATAAATGTCTTAGTTTTGTTAGACTTTACAAAAGCATTCGATATGGTGAATCATAGTATTTTGATATCTATTCTACACTATTTTGGTTTTAGCATACAGGCAATAAAACTAATTTCATCATTTTTGAGTAATAGATCTCAGCGAGTTATTCTGGACAGTGCCATATCCAGCCCTCTTGATGTGACTGCTGGTGTTCCACAGGGGAGTATACTTGGGCCATTACTTTATACTATTTACACTTCTCAGTTTTATAAAAAGTTAAAGTTCTGTAATCATCATATGTATGCCGACGATACCCAAATATACTTATCATTTAGACCTTCTGAAATTTTGCAAGCAAATGCACAATTAAATTTAGATTTGGATAGTTTGTTTCAAGTGGCCACCAAGCATTTATTAAAAATTAATCCTGGAAAATCAGTTGCTTTAGTATTTTGCAGTGAAAACATTAGAAATACCGTAAATCAAACTCTTCACATCGAACTTAATTCTAACCCTATTTTAATAAAAGACTCTGCTAAAAATTTAGGTTTGATTTGTGACAATAAATTGCGATTCAAAGATCACGTAAGATCCAAAATCAAAGTTGGCTATATGGCACTAAAAATGTTGTATCCACATAGACAATATCTTAATCATAATACTAAAAAAATGCTATGTGACAGTTTAGTACTGTCACCAATGAACTTTTGCGATAATATATATGGTTTTTGTCTAGACTCATCGGATATCCAGAGAATTCAGAAATTACAGAATTCATGCTTGCGATTAATATTTGGCATCCGACGGAGAGAACATATATCGCATAAGCTCAAAGAAGTTAATTGGCTAAACATGCATAACCGAAGAATTTTACACTCTTTGTGCTTCTTTTATAAACTCTTAAAATATAAAACTCCGCCTTATTTAGTTAATAAAATCGTATATCGGACGGATGTACATAATATTAACATACGTAGAAAACATACCATAACTGTTCCTTCTCATAAAAAAGAATTATTTAAACGATCATTTTCATACAATGTTGCATATTACATTAACAACTTCCAAGTTTCAGATTTTTCTTCTACAATAAATACATTTAAAAAACGAATCAAAGACATATTATTTCGGAGTCAGTAAATAATAACATTTATTATTGTTATTTAGATTGTGTGGGTCTTCTTTTAAAATCATGGTGTATGTGCATATGTATAACACTTTAATTTTTATTTTTTTTCCCTGTTATTTTTTATCCTATATTTCCTGTATATCCCTTCCTTTCCTACATTACTATGTTTTTTTCCTGTCTTTCTTTCTCTCTAAATGTCCCAAATTGAAACTAGAATGTATTTTTTTTAGTTTATTTTGTTATTTATGCCGCTACTTTGTATTTTTCTAAGTTTTTAATTGTCTTTTGCCTCTTGGTATAGGCTTCAACAGCACCTTTGTATCCGCCATTACATGAGCGGATATAGGGAAAGCTGATAATCAGGCCTTTTGGCTCATCTGTACTGTTCTTTTTTTTAAATACTTTTCATGATCAATGTTATATTTTTGATGAGTTAATAAACGTTTATTTATTTTATTTATTTATTTATTTATATATATATAGAACCCACTGGCCCTCTTTTGGTCCAATTTTCATATAGATTTTTTGACTTATAAACAACCATAGGCGGCAGTAAATCCCCTGAGGCTGTTCCACAAAACATCACGCTAATAGATGTTCTTGAATGCTCCCTCACTCGCTCCACCCGTTTTCTTCCTCGTGGCACAAGAACTTTAGGCGACCCTGGATCATCCGTAATGTTCGTCTCATCATAATTATAAATCTTATGAGGTTTTGTAGTGGCTAGAACATCATGAATATTTTCATAAAACTCGGTGAGCTCAGTTTTCCCTACCGATGATCTCTGCTTCTTAATATAGACTAAACGACGAACGAAAAGTCCATTTCTGATGGCAAACGAGTTTACGAAATCAACACCCGGCACATTATTTTCCCATTGTGGTACATCCCTACCTTGTTTATTCACAAGCTTTTCGATCACACATCGTATATCTGCTTTTGTCATCGGGAATCCCCAATCACTAATAGTTCCCAGTGTTTCTGCTATCAGTTTCTCTTCGACCCCTGATAACCCACACACTTTGTACATTAACGTCGTTCTGTTTATTTTATATTTTTTAGCGGCCGCACTGGTTGAGAAAGTACCTACCGCTTTTTTTAAGTCTTCTTCTATATAGTTTTTGTATCCACGGACACCCAGTTTCTTTTTATAGGTTCTAACCATTACACAATGTTTTCAAATATTTATGGTACAATAACACCTCAAAACACAGCGCAATGCTTACACACTGGCCTACCACTATTTACATTAACATAACCTTAAAATTTCCGGCCTCTCACACGTTGTCAAAGTAGCCACAAAAAGTGTCAAAGTAACCCTCGAAGTCAAAGTAGCCCCTGTTTACGGTACCTATTTATACAGTATTGCATATATTTTTTTTAATCAATCAAATTAGAATGGACCGAAGAGCATTATAGGCAATGATAATAAAGACGAAATAATTAGAGCGACAGAAAGAAGTTTTTCTACTTTTCTTATGGCAAACAAGATTCAATGTAATATTAACGAAGCAAAACAAAAAGTCATTTCCGATGCTAGAAGTAGTAATAAATTCGACGAAGTAATTTGGCACAAGCTATACTATATTAGTTATAGAAATACAATATTGAAGCGAACAGAAAGAGTAACGCAAGACTATAAATTATATGAAATAGAACTCCTGCGCCTGTAGGAAAATCTTTAAGTATATGTTCTTCCGACATAAACAAATGTGTATAATGGATAACCTATACTTACACATTCTGTGCTTACACCTTCAATAAATAGTTTATATTATCATGTTATTTTTCGATTTTCCTCAAACAAAAAATCATGATGATTGATGAAGTAATACATCCTATAAAACATGCTTCGCCTTCAGCCCTTCATAGCGGATAATTCAATGATTCCTGTACAAAATATATATTTTTTAAATATATATTCTTTTATCTATGAAAATAATGTAAAAGAGTGAAACAGCTTCCATACATATCAACAGTGAGATAGATGCATAGCGAGTCGAGAAACTCGACGCGCGACGGTACGTAAAGAGTCTAGGGAACACACAGGAGGAGCTCCGAAAATTTCCGAGCGAAAGAATTAGGCAAGTCCGAGTTCGACGAAAATAAGCCGTCGGGGTGTTTGGTGATGAAACGACCGAATCTGGACATTAGGGGCGAGGCTGTGCGAAAGAAAAAAGGCGATTTGACGTCCGGAAGGGTTGACGTTCGGCAGCGATGTTCGGCGGGCGCCCCTTAAATCGTTAAAAGTATTTTGGAACCTAGGGGCTTCATTTAGGGGCCGATATTTTGCGACGTCCAAAATCATAGTTTTGGTCAATTTTGTTCGGCGGACGGTCCTATACACGAAAAAATCACTTTTGGAACCTAGGGGCTCCATTTAAGGGCCGATATTTTACGACGTCCAAAGTCATAGTTTTGGTTAATTTTGTTCGGCGGGCGGTCCTATACACGAAAAAAACATTTTTGGGACCCAAGGGCTCATTTAGGGGCCAAACGGATTTGACGTCCGAATGGGTTCAAATTCGGGTTAGGGTCGGGGGGGTTTTCGACGATGCCGAGTTCGAATCTGACGTCGGCGGGAACCTACCGCGAACAGGTTCCGCTATAGGAGCCGGACGAGGTCGAATTTTGGTGATGGGCGAACGAGACGCTCTAAGGAGCACCCTCACTCATTTGACTTAAAAAAAAGTATTCTGCGTGATTTTCGATCCGACGAACCCATTTCCCGTAATCGGGCCCTATCGACTTCGAAAACAGGAAATCGCAATTTTGGACGATGTGTAGAATTTTTTTAAATGAAATTTTACGTAAATGGACCCCTTTAATCAATTCCGTCATGAAAACGGGTATTTTCAAAAAAAAAAATTGAAAATTTCAGAGGTATATATGTTAACAGTTAGATGTAAACTTTAAATAGGAAAAATATGGGTCTCGTCGGGTACTATAACGTGTCGTATTCAGTTTGATTGTACGAATTTTCGTTTTTTTTTTAAATTGACCAAAGTGATTTTCATATGTTTGCCTTTTTCTCGGTAACGAAAAGAGGTATCTCAAATCGGTTTGGGCCAGTATTTGCGTCGTTTTAAGGTCCATCGAAAATTTCCTATATAGTTTTTCGATAGGAGTTTAAATAAGGTAGGTATTCGATAAAATGTAAAGTTCGTCTGAAAATTTTCATTTTTCTGGGATCTGAAATTCTTTGTATTGGGGAACGTGAGCTCGGAATAGAACTCCTATTTAGGCAAGTCCGAGTTCGACGGGGGTTTTCGGTGGTGAGACGACCGAATCTGGACATTAGAAAGTCGAGGGCCCCTAGGGGCGAGGCTGTGCGAAAGAAAAAAGGCGATTTGACGTCCGAAAGGGTTGACGTTCGGCAGGGATGTACGGCGGGCGCCCCTCAAACCGTTGAAAATATTTTAGACCTTAGGGGCTCCATTTAGGGGCCGATATTTTGCGATGTCCAAAATCATAGTTAGATTTGTTTGGGTTAAGGGCGGGTTAAGTGCGGGTTAAGTTTGGGTTAGTTTGAGTTAGTTTGCGTTAGTTTGGGTTAGTTTGGGTAGCGCGCTCGTCTCAATGCGCTTGTTTGGCTAGTTAAAATTAGTTTAGATTATTTTTGCTTCATCTGGAATACGGAAGAAATTTTCGGAGCTCCTCCTGTGTGTTCCCTAGACTCTTGTGACGGTACGTGCTTGCTCTCCCGTAAAACCATGACATCCCTAATTATATATGGCAATAAATATCTATGTTAATTTAGAAGCAAAAAATATGGGGATTGCACTGTTACCTTGTCAATACGTAAGCCAAACTTTTATAAAGATTATTCCCTTCCTATCAATTTTGACCAATCACTGACAAGGATTCGTATGTGATATTTAATTTTCAAGTGGAAAAATGGCATGACAGCTCCTGTCAGTAATCTTTCCGGAAAAATGTTTGATAGGTACTGTCAAAATAAAAAACTGTTGAATTTCTATCTAGTTATCAGCGAATGACATTAGCAAAACAATTCCACCTAGCAACCTAATAACGCTTTCATTTTAAATAATTTTTTCGCAAGAAAATAATTTTGTGCAACATGGAGCGATTTGGATATGTTCCAAACGAAGAAATCAATCAAGAAGTAAAAAATAGCGTACCTAGTAATACAGTAAAGACACACAACATCATTTGGAAGCAGTTTATTAGTTTTTGCTCTGAAAAAAAGTGCGTAATTGATAAAAATACAACAGTATCAACTTTGAATTTAATTCTCAAAAACTGGGCTTGGAATATGCGTAAAGTCAATGGTGAGGAGTAAAAAGAACATTGCGTTAAAATAATGTGGAACATAGTCGCCAAAAAGCTACAGGAAACTTTTTTTGTGGATTAGAACACTGTATTTGATCCGTTTCACGATATTGAATTTAAAACATCTCGTGACGCTCGAAACGCAAAAAGAACTCTTCAGAAACAAGAAGATAAAGGAAAAACAAGGTCGACTTCACTAAAACTCGATGAATACCACAAAATGGTATCTTTATGGGACGAAAGTACACCCAGTGCGCTACAGCGCAAGTTTTACCTTCTAGCATCAATGGAGCTGGCGTGGAGAAGCCTTAAATTGTATGATGCACTACTTCAAACCAGAAACAGACAATGATGGTATGTTTCTCTAATAATTTTTTTCTTTTTTGTGGTTTGTGTTTTTTTAATTAGGTAAAAATATGGAAAAAATAATATTTTGACAACCAAGTAATGAAATGTTTTTCTCTTGTTGCAGGAAGAATAGAATACAACCCAGTTTTCAGTAAAACCGCTCAAGGTGGTGCAAAAAAATGTGCGACAGCAAATGGTTAGTTCCAAACACTAGGCGCCCAGAATTTTGCCCGTTATGCTTGTATTACATGCTTATATCAAAACGTTCAACAAACATCGAGACAGATAGGCTGTTTTTGACACCAAACGCAACATGGAACACTCCACAGACCTTAGGATGGTTTAAAAATGTCCCTGTGGGAAGAAACGAGCTGTCAAAATGGACAAAGGAAGCTACGTATAGAACTGGTTTAAACACAAAAGATAAACAAATTACAAACCACTCACTAAGAGCGATAGCTGTCAGCAACCTAGCAAAAGCAGGGATCGAAGAGCAACAGCTGATAAAAATAACAGGACACACTCGAGCTAGTTCCATAAAACCCTATTTACAAATGGATAGTAACTATCACTCAACAATTATAAATGCTTTAAGAAATGGAAGCAAGGAGCCTGAAGCGTCTTCTTCTCAGGGGCAAATAAACCAAATCACTACTACTGCTGCTACGTCCTCCGAAGATGATGTGCATTTATCTTAAGTACCAAGCATTATAAAAAATCATAACAATATATCAAACAACACTCCCGTAGTATACAATACCTGTAAATTTTACGTAAATTGTAACTTTAATAATAGTACCCAGTAAAATGCTTTGTTCGTTGCTTTGATTGATTAAATTATCATATTACTAGTAAATAGGCTTTTTTTGGTAAGTCAGGAAATAATCTTGCCAAATATCATTCGTGCATCTAAGTTTTCCTATGAAAAAATTCAAATAACTCGTTGACAAGTAATTTGTTTCAAATAAAACACTCGCGTATAAAAAGCCTCGTCTCCGACTCTGCTTTTTAATAAAACGCTCGTGTTTTGTTTCAAACAAATTACTTGTCAACTCGTTTTTCAAAATTTTTTCGGAAAAATTGGCTGCACTTATGATATTACTCCCGAATATATTTTTTTTTCATTTAGACCTTCTTTCTTCGTTAAATGAAAGGTATATTTAAAAAAAAACAATTTTTAACCGAGTTTTTGTATGGTTGAAGCCGAGATATTTACGTTTAAAATTTTTTTCGGCCATAAGGGCTCATATAAATTATTTTTTCTTCAAACGTCAGTAAATCCGTCATTACTCGACTGTGTAGGCGGCCGTGAAGTTTCGTTTTTCCTCCGCCGGAGCTTTACTTTTCACTTTTCCGCCGGCGGAGGTAAAAGTGTTGTCATAGCAACATAGATACTTATTAAACTAAAATTTGTATTTATCACTCAATTTGTCCACTGCATTTCTAAAAATCACTAATTTAGGAACAAATTGGTTATTATTTAATCGAACTTACTCAATAACTGCTTATCAATACGGAATTAAAACGCAATCGGAGACGCAATCTTAAAAAAATAATTATTGTTGACAGTGTCCACTGACAGCTTTATGTTACATTACTATAGCAACAACCTGTGCCTATTCACCGACACCGGTCTAAGGCTGCCTTGCGAACCCACATCTTTAATAATAATAATTATTACTATTAAAAAGAGACGTTTTTGCATTAATTTGTCGACATCTGAAGAAAAAACAGCATATTTTATTTGGAGGAAAAGTTACTTTTCATGGCTTGCTCTCTATTACCAGCCTCACTCCGTTCGGCTGTTAAACACGAGCGCGCCATGAAAAGTATCACTTTTCCACCATATAAAATAATATACTATTATTTCAATAATAAATACTTCCTACAAAGACCTTGTTGTGCATTGGACCAAAAAGTAAGTGTTTTTTTCTCTATACGGTGGTACCTATATCTCGATTTTTGATGATAGTCTCTTTTTGCGCAGTTTAATTTTGTATTACCTCCGGAATAAGGGTTATCTTATCATGTACTTTCATCCCTGAAAAAATAAGCTTGTGGCACCACTTTAAATGTTAGAATTGCAAATTATTACCAAATTAAACTAAAAAGTGTGCATCTAAATAGCGCACGGATGGGCCTTGACGTCTCGTGATTTTACGAACTTGCCCGACCTATTTGCATGAGAAAAATGCATTTAACCAGAGCGCCGAATACTAGCGCACGGCAGATTTAGACTAGATGTGATTACGGGCGGAGGCCGCCCGTCGCGGTAGGATGCTCAGCGTTTTGTTCTTTGCCGTCGCATCGTAGCCTCGATTTCCCTCTTATAAACAATATACATATTCTACGGCCAGTGGAAATTCAAAAATATGTAGATTAGCAAATTATAGTTAGTTTATGTTAAATTGTATGTAGGAAATGAGATTTTATTTTTCTATTTATTTTTGCAGGCAGTGCGCGCACACGAGCGCACTTATTGAGAAGCCTCCCCTGTCACGATCAAGCATTATTTTAATATTTTCATATTCTCGATAATGTGTTAAAAATAACTAGGGTACTTAGAATCCATGTTACATTTTAATTATTTTTGCTCATCTATATTCTATTCTTTTAAATTCAAATAGAATGATTTTTAAACAAAACTTAAATCTAGAAGGAGGGACGTTTTTGAAGGGTAATGAAAATTCATTCTACGTGGATATTATTTTTTATTATTATTTGGTAAGCGTGGCAATAGATATTTTATAACAACCTTAATTAAAAGTGGTGGTGTAAAATTTCATTAAAAAAAGTAATTCCATCTTTACACATTATATTGTCCACCTGTGGTAGTTACATTCCCGAGACTATCATAAACGCTATTTTATTGAACACAAGAATGAAAACCATCAAAAAGCCCTTTGGCCATTAAAATTTTTTCAATTTACAAATACAAACACCCGACAACGGTCGTATATATTTTTTCAGTGAAATTGTATTAGAAATTTAAAATTAGTCATTGAGCAAGTAGCGTAAAACCTTTAGCGGCTATACTTATTAGTTTTAAACATATCAGGATTTCCTTCCATTCATGCCGTAAAATAACAGTCGTAAAGAGAAATATTTCTCATTTGTGTCAAAGCATGAAGAACATTAAAGCCTGAAAGTACATATGTTACTTTATATATTATTTGCAATAATATGAGTCTTTATATATACCGAGTGTTCCGTCGCAGGGCCGGATACAGGAAAAGTCATTGTAAATTTTCTAATGATTAAATATGGGCTCTCCTATTTATTTCAGAAAAATAATTGGATTTTTAAGAGAGTCAAGGCGATAAACACACATGCCAAAATACAACAATAACCGATATGTCATTTTCAAGATCAGAAGACCTAGCAAGTCCTTGTATAATAATATACTTTGATAGAGCCTTGATTGTTGTCTTCCTTTTCTTCAACCCTCTCGTTGTTTTCAGTTATGCAGCTGCATTCACTTTTAACGATGTTTTTAGTCTCAGCATTGTTAATTACTTTTTAGGTCGTCCGTCGCCATGCTTGAGATGGGCCACGGTCAAAAGAATTACAAAATACCAGTTCGTATCATTTTGTCGAAAGCAGAGTAACTCATAACTCGATTGATAAATATCAGTATATTGCATAGGTACTTAATAAATGCTGCAAGTATTTGCCGTACAAACACGCAGTCATGCAAGGGCGGCAAAGACGCATTTATCTCTTGTATTTTATATTAAATTTTTACTACAACCATGTAGTGTGTAAACTGGTGAACAAAAAGATCGGCAGAAAGTTTTACCCTCATTTCTAATTTCATGTAATTTTTGAAAAAAAAATATATATTTTTTGGTATTTTAAAGGCTTTTTTGTATATAGATTTGCTATTATTAAATAATTTTTATATAAGAATCAATATTTTTACATTATACATACAATATACAAAAATAGAAAAATTAACGGCAGTACACTGGTCCAAAAACAAATGACCCTTTTTTAATGTTGTTTAATACATAGATATGTCTGTGTTAAGACTGGACTCCAAATTGATTGGTAGTAATTATTTTATACTTAGAGAGAAAAAATAGATGCCTTTTTTAACCAATCTTTCAATGATCTTTGATAATGTGGGAAGTAGTGTAAATGGGCGATAGATCGAAGCTTGATCTTATTTCCGTCTTAAGATAGTTGGGAGAACCCCATTTTGGAATGATTTGTTAATTAAAGTAGTAAGATGGTTTAATGTGCATTCCGTCAGGTTTGAGAACATTTTCAGAGTAAACCCATCAGTCCCAGATGAAGATTTGTTTTTATTGTCTTTAGTTGTATTACGAAGCTCAGCAAATGCTACAGGTGTGTAAATTCATATTAGCATGAAAGTGGATCATGAGAAGGAGTTATGGTGTTTCTTAAATCTTTAGCCACATTTAAAAAGTAATTGTTCAAGTTCTCAGGTGAATTAGCGATTGTGCTGGACGAAGAAGTCTTATTCCTTAAGGCATTCACAATAGACCATGATTCTTTAGCAACGTTACCGGACACATAATATCATTATAATAAATGTCCTTGGCAGCTTTTATAGTCTTATAATGGAAGAAGACGCTGTCCAGGTATTATTTAGGTGAGATAATGAACGAATGTTCTTTGCAGATATCCGTAAGCCTTTAGTTGACCATGTTGTTTAACTTTGATAGGCCTAAGAGGAAAGGATTTGAACGCCAGAGTAGATAAAGTTTTTATAAATCATTCGGTATCGACATCATTAGAGAGGAAAACCCAGTCAGTTGTTAGACATAGGTGCTTGAAATTTTGAATATTTTGTCTGCAAAAATACGGCATAATTTATGCGAAGCAATTTTGCATTTGATTTTTACCGAAAATTCTGTTAATACAATCAAAAGATGAGACAACATAGTCTATAGTACACACATAGAAAAGAGTTCTCAAACTGAGGGAATTGACGTTATTCCAAGAGCAT
>MU196805.1:1503-11948 GCA_016904865.1 Pissodes strobi | reverse complement strand
TAATAAGATTTCATGATTAGTTTTGGCCGCCTTTATTCTTGAAAAAACATAGGCAGTTTCTATTCGTTTTACGAATGCCCCTCGAATTCAATATGTTTTATGTAAATGTTCTTGAAAATAAATGTGTATTGATCTAATAAAAATAAATTTATAATAACGCAGCAGAACGCTGTTCAAAAATTCCTCAAAACACATGCAATAATCCGTCGTCGCTAGTTGAAACTTGATCTAAGCAAGATCATCAAGCCTTTATTCAATTTGTGTACACTAAAAATATTCAGCAAATGCAGAATTGTATGTACTCACTGAATATGCATTCCTTATCCAACAGCAATGGACTGGTACAGAAAGTTTAAACATGGAAGTCCAGGTCCAGGATTGATGGACGGGTGCTTACTGCTTCACCTAAGGTAAACATGATACGTAATGAAGTTTGGTAATAATCGATCATCCGAATCAAAAGGTAACTATTCGATAACCTTTAGAAATTATCAGTATGGAGATGTTCTATACTCTTTATTCTTCAAAAAGCATGCATATCGAGACCAAGACTAAGACCAGCAAGTTCACCAACAACTTGCTTCAATGCACAACTTTCGATCATTAAGAACCCATATTAATGGCATTTGCAAAGCATTGATAAACAATTACTGGACAGCAACGCTCATAGTCATGCCAACAAATGCAGTGGCGCAACATGACGTGGGACTGGTGGACACGTAGAAATTCCGATGGTTTCAACAGTATTAATGCATCAAAAATATTATATTGTTCCTTCGTTCAATCTGGTTTGGAGTACTGTACTCTCATTTAGCATCCAATTTGTAATAAATTTGTTGCAAAGTTTGAGAATATACAGCGAAAATTCTTAAAATGTCTTGTCTTCTTACTACCATTTATTGAGAAGTACTTACTACTCTTGCAGCAGGTAACTTAAAAATATTTATTGTACTAAAATATTAAAATCTAATGAGCTATACTTTTCTCTTGGAAATCTAGCAGTTTTAGAAAAAGAACCCAGGCCTCCTTTGGATTTGTTATGACAAATTTTCAATAGTAACTTCGTTCTTATAGGATAGGCATATATTACAGTACCCCTAAAACATCTAAAAGAAAATTATTATTACACATTCACCTATATTAATTACCATTTTACCTTCAAATGGTTCTAGAAAACTCACTAATATAACATTCCACTGTATTTATAAATACAGTTTCTAGTACTCAAAGAATGCACCTAATTAAAGTTCAATAACTGCGTTAGGGGTCCCCTCTTCAAGCCAGACATATTTAAAGATACGGAAGATGTTAAATACGTGTAGTTCTAATTTAAAAGTTTTTTAAGTGTGATTTCGTTTGATTAGGATTTATTTTAAGAGCACGCGCTTCATACGCAAAAGCCTATTGAATGACAAAAATATCTCTTGAGCAACGCGGAAGATGCGTGAGACGATTAAATTTTGTAGAATATTTATGTACTTTTAGTTTAGAATCATTCTTAACTTCTTGTGGCTGATTTATAAATAGCCTGTTTTGATTGTTCTTATACTTTGTGTTCGTTAACACAAAATATATAATAAGGTCTCAACTGGCCAATTTCACAGGATATCTTAAATATAAAGTTTTATGTGTATGATCTAGGAAAAGTGCTCTTTCAGAGATTTAAGTATTAAAAGTTTTTAATAAAGTAGAGAAAATTTTATTATTTTATAGAGTATTTTTTTAAAGTTTTAAGTGCAACAAAACCAGAAAGTGGTAGGAAAATTTTATAGACAGATTTTATCAAATAATGAATATATAGAAACTGCTTTTGCTCACTCATCCTTCAAAATATAAATAATTATGAAATTCATAAAATAATATGTATAATAGCCTTAAAGTATCATTATTGGATTCATATAAAATCCAGAAATGTTTCAATAAGGTCTAATTTTTTTAAAAGCATATAATATTGCTCCGATTCAGATCCATAAATCGATCTGCTATGTTATTATTACCAAATAAATCAAATCGAAATAATTTGTGAATTACTTATTGTTATACCTACACCTACGTTTAATGATTATGGTATGATGTGGTATGGTAGAGGGGTCGCACGGCAAGATTGCCCTCCAACACGTCGACCATAATTGATCTTTTGTGTATACCCTTCTATGTTACACAAAAATTCCTAACTCTTTCGAGAATCTCAGAATATTTCGAGGGTTTAGCTTTAGTAGATCTCCAGGTGCCACAAGGGCATTTTCGAGATGCCTCAACCTTTGACGAGTCAGTGCCTGACATTGGCTGTAGGTGCTCTGACGTTTCAGCCATAGTTTGGCAGAATCTGCATTATTAGTCAGTGGTTTTCCCCATTTTATTGAGGTGGTATCTCCAGGGACCATGTCCAGTGAGGAGGTCTACGACCAGTTTTATCAATTTTTTTTGTAGCTTAAGAAGCATCTTTCTGTAGTTAGGCCAATGAGAGATGAGGCTTTTGGTCTGTCTCTGCCCAGGTGCATTGGCCCAATGTGTCTCTTTCCGCTGTTTCTTCCTAAATTCTGAGTTCATTCATTACGTGCCCTCTAGTAATGCCACAGAATGGTTCATGCCCGCAAAAGGCAGTTTGTGCACCATTTTGTGAGAGTTGGTCAGCAGCTTCGTTGCCTTCCACACTCTCGTGCCCTAGTACCCACATCAGGGTGAGTCTATTTCTGTTTGCCAGTTGATCTATAGCCATCCGACAATCCCACAGTAGCCGGGAGTTGATTGTGCTAGATGCTAGCTCGTTTAAGGCTGCTTGACTATCTGATTTTAGGTTATAGATATTTGGACTTCGTAGGCCTTTTTCGCACATTCAGAGATGGCTATATTGATAGCATTTAGTTCTGCTTTTAAGATTGTGGAAGTGTTTCCTAAAGGTGGCAAAGATTCGACAGCTAGTTTATTAAACTCCAAATCCCACTCCTTCTTTCATCTTTGATCTATCTGTATACTAGACAAGTGATCCCCTTTCTAGTTGTTTTAGTCTTTTCCCTGTAGTATTGCGGTCTTCAATTGCCACTTCACAGGAGCGATCAAAATGGAGTATTGTTTCCATTGCATCGGTTGGTTTGGCCATCGACTCTATCTGGATGTCCAACAGAAATTTAAGGTAACCTGTCAGGTTTCCTGACTTCAGTTTTTGTGTCTGAGTGACTCTATATGCACTGGTCCAGGACTCCTTTTGTATGCATATATGCAGCGGAGGGAGGTCAAGTAGGGTTTTCAGAGCTACTGTGGGGCCCCATTTTCATAGCCCCTGGTATATCCAGACAGGCGAATCTTTGTACTCTTGACATTTAGTCTTTCCTGTGTACACCATGTGCTGACATAGTTGAGTGCACTTTGCATACGTTTTGAAAGAACGTTGTTCTGCTTACCTCTTATTTATTATAACTAAGTCATCTGCGGAACCCTGGACTCCAAAGCCTGCTTCAGTCAGTCTGACCAGTTAGCAGATCGTCAATAACCAGAGACCAAAGCATGGGCGATAAAACCCCTCCTTGAGGGTATCCCTTTATTACTTTAACTGTGACAGCTGTGTCTCTAATAGTCACGATGACTTCACGGCTGGTTAGCAAAGATTTTACCCATTGTGTAGTGATTGATTCCACTCATCTGCAGGTTAATGAGGGTAATGAATGTATCTTTAATTAAATTAATTAAAGCCTCATCACCCTCTTTTGCTGGACCAACTACGAGTAGCAATAATTGGCAAATGGACGATAAATCTATTCAAAATCAGGTGCTGTCTTCTCTTCCATCTAATATTAATTTAAGAAATTGTTCAAACTGTAATGTTCATTTTAATGTTAAATTGTGTTGATTTGTTAAAGAAAATCTAGTAACAGAAAACCAAACAGGATGTCACAAAGGAGCAAATGCTGCAAAGAGCAACTGATAATCGACGCAGAAATACACAAACAAGTTAAAGAAAAACAAAGATATCTTTATTATGGATTCGTCGATTATCAAAAAGCTTTCGATAGCGTACCTCACTCATGGCTTTTACAGGTGCTTGAAATATACAAAGCCGCTAGCTAATCTTTTTCCTCAAAACAATCATGCAGAAATGGAACGATTAATCTAAAAACAAGCACAGGTGTCATACCGACAGCTCCAATTTCAATAAGGTGACTCACTTAACGCCCTCTGGTTCTGTGTCGCACTAAACGAACATAATATGGATATAAAATAGTAGACGAAAACACACACAAAATGTGACAGATGTGATTGTTGTATGTCGATGTTCTGAAGCTTTTCTCCTCCACTAAAAATCAGCTGACATATTTGATAAAGACTACCGAAATATTTAGTCAAGGCATAAAAATGGCGTTTGGGACTGATAAATGCAAAGTAAATAGCATAATAAAATGACGACACGATATACAAGAGCCATACGACCGAACATTAACAATAGACTGGAAGGTTTACTCTAAGCCCCGTCGGCAGCATTTCCCTCCTTGCCCCGTCGCGGAACCTGGTGAAATGCTGATTAACCGCTCAGGCCTCGTGCCACGTATCACCCTCGTATCTAATCGTTTCATGGAAGTCTGGCGTCTCGCCTTTGTAAGTGCTACTTCAAAGATACCGATTGAAAGTGGGCCTTCTAGTCTCTTGTTCTAATGTTCGGTGGTCACACATCACACAAACAGAACAAATAATAGACTGTAAGGCGGCACATCATACCTACAAATATTTAGGATACAAACAGAAACAAGGAATAGAATACCCACAAATCAAAGAGGAGTTAATAAAGAAATACAACATGATACTCAAAAACACTTAAGACCTAACTATCAGGTAAAAATAAGATAAAGGCTGCTAACACCTTGCCATACTAGCTTTAACATACTCCTTGGCTGTCAAATTGAATCAATACGGACCTGCAAAACCTCAACAGCCTCACACGTACAACTTTCAAGAAACATAGAATACAACACATTCATACAGCAACCGAAAGATTCACGCTCAACAGAAAAGAAGGCGGGAGCAAAGTAATGGATATAAAAAAAAATGCAAATTAGGAACAAACAGAAAAATTGTGAAAATATTTCATAGAAACGCACAAACGTCATCACTACATAAAGCAATCACACTTCTTACAATATCAGGAGCATCACAATTCAATAATGATACATTTAGACCTGAGACAAAAATGACTGCAATACAAATAAAAAAGGAAACATCGAATCAAGAAGCATGCGCATGCACTCAATGAATTGCATATAGACTCATAAGCTTCCAATGCTCACGGAAAGATTTTCGGCGAAACTGAGAGACTAATGGTGGTGTTCTGGGTTTAGTTGCAAGTATGGTTTTAAAGAGTTGGTACTGGAATGACCTGTAAGCTTAATGAGTTCTTGGTCACCAACTCCTTTTCTTGCCAACGTAGAGATTGCAGACGATCGGTGGGAATGGTTTGTAATCTTACACTTTTTAGTGTTCAGGCCAATTTTTTCGGCAGATAGGCTTGTCCATTTGCTGATATGCTGTTAATTCCCAAAGGCATGTTTTTATACCATACTCCTTTTATACAGTTCGGATTGACAGTCAAAAATAGCATCTCTGTTGTTAGGCTGAAATTGGTTGCTCTTTTTCCATAAGCTTTAAATATAGATGGACTGGTTCATTAATTTTGTTTTTACCTGCCATTTACTATTTGTTAGTGCTTTTGAACCTCCTTGTAAAGTTTTCGAGAATATTGCTATATTCAACTCGCCCAGAGAAATCACCTTTAAGTTCAAGTTCCTTTTGCAATTTGCAGCTTCAGTGCCGCACCAGGCGAGTTCAAAGGAGCACATGTGAAGGAAAATCTTCTGTAACCCATCTGGAGTGTTCTCTTCGTAGCCAAAGTTTCAAGTTCAAGAGTTGTTCCAATGTGAATGCTTTTGAACTTACCTTTCTCTTTTCTGGTGCTGCTTGCCGTTGCCGACGTTTCGCATCCCTGGCCAAGCGAGCTGATTTGAATATAATGTCATGAAAATGATCAATTTTCCTGTCAAATTCCTTATAATATTTATCTGGAACCATTTGGGCAGTTGTATTCCATAAAGACTTTATATTCTTTATAATATTCACCATTTTTTTCTTCATGTTGTATCCGTAATCTTTTCGAATTTTTGATAAATCTTCCGGCGAAGTATCTCTTTCTAATTTATATTATCTTTCCAGCAGAAATTGAGAAAATTGTTCCCACGCTGGCATGCACGCTGACTTCTTTGATCTCACTGTATTTTGGGGTGTCGTTTTACGAACTACTTCTTCTATTTGATTAAAAAAATTACATCCGAATCTGTTTTCACTTGAGAAACCCATTTTTTCACATAAAAACTCGCGTTAATGAATAAATGTCAGTTTGAAATGACTTTATTAAAATGTCAAAAAATTGTCGCTGAAATACCATGTTCTTAATTTTGTCGACCACCAGTAAGATTGTCAACTGAATACTTATTTTATTGCCGGTGTAATAGACTCTAGTGTAATAGTCAATGAAAGAAGAAAGGCAAATTCAACTTGATTTACTGTTTGCCTTGATGTAATTTCATAAACTTGGTATATACTTAATATAATAATATGAATAAAGACTTCAAAGTTGTTAAAATAATGGAATGATGCGTAGGTAGACGGCAAACATTACGATTCGTTGCGTAAAAAAGAAACGCACAACACGATTTATTCAAAAATACTTCACAGCCTCTTTAGATAAATAAGACGAGCATGTGCTTGCAAAACAAATTATTTTCGTTCCTCTTCTGATTTCCTAGACATAGCCGTAGAAATATTTTTATTCAAATTAACTTCATAAGTTAGTATTAGTATTATTAGTTAGTAGTATTATATATAGTTTCGCTATATTCTTTATTGTCTCCTTTTCATTATTAAATCTTTCTCTGCTGAGAGGAAAGTTAATACGGAGTCATTAGGAATATATCGGTTAGTGGCAGTACTTTTTCTATAAATATCAAATTCTAGTATGTTTTTATGAGTAAACTTGAAAATTAAACCAGTCAGGCTTTCTAATATTTTCCAAGGGTATGGTACAGGTATGCACAAAAACCGCTAATATCGAAGATTTTGTACCCAAACTAAACAACCTTTTCCCCACCATTAAATTTACTTATGAAGTGGAGAACAATGGCCAACTTCCATTTTTGGATACTTTAGTGATTAGGAACGATAATAACACACGAAACAGCAAAAAAAGCAGAGAACGCAATACAAATTTGTTTCCGATAAAATCGAGAGACGCTCACGATAAAGAATATGAGAAATCACTAAACTGGATGGTGAAAAACTGTGTACATCATATAATTGAAATTGTTGCTTGGATACTTCGGCCATCTCGCTGAAATATTTTCTCCGAGTTCCTTATGGTCCAAATATTCAATGGTAATGAATGCTTTAATGGTAAATAAGAATATTAACATCGCTAATTACCATAAGTTAAGCGAATATTTGAAGCAACAGTCAAAAGGATATCATAAGTTCTGCCTAGAGAAAATGTTTTAAAATTTATTCATAATGTATAAAGTAGATTTAATATTTGGTGTATTTGGTGGATGTCGACGGCAAGAACTTGTGAATAAGCTAGAAGATAGAAAATCAGTTTTTGTGGTAGACGTGCCAGAGACAAAAACCGATAAAAAGCGCGTTTTCGCCATTCTTGACGAAGACGAAATGAACAGTTTGAAGCCGATAAAGGAGTACATGTCTTTACGACCACGTTCAGAAAAAGACTTTTTCTGACCTATAGACAAAGCCGCTGTACTGTACAGGGAAAAATATTTGAGTTTGAGTGATCCTGACAAGTATGCAGGTCACTGTCTGCGTCGAATCGGCAACTCTTCTGGCAGAGGCTGGAGCCAGTATGACCACATTGAAGCGACGCGAGTGATAGAAGAGTAAGTCGGTTGCTGAAGGATATTTAGAGGGCAGTATATCTTCAAAAAATGAGGTTTCGAGAATGCTGGCAGGCAAACCTTCTGGATCTGGTTTTTCCTTCCAGAAACGTGAATCAACGTTGCTGAAGGCAATCTAGCTATCACTGGATCTTTCCAGACTTGTCAGTTTTATGTGAATTCCACTAAATAATGTTAAGTAGTTATTACATAACACTTTAATTTTTTTTTTGTAATTTTTATAAAGCATACAACTGAAGTGAAACTTCTGAAAGAGATATTAAAAATTGAATAATTTTTTTAGGTTTTTTTTTTCTCAACTTTTGCCGCCGGTTTCGACACTTTTTTTTAACGTTTTTTTCCCCGAAAATATTTTATTAACTTTCCGAAATTTTTTTTTTCAATTTTTTCCCATTTTTTCGAAAATTTGTTTTTTTTCTTCAATTTTGCCATCCCCGACCTCGTAGCGTTCATATTTTCTATTCCTTGATGCCCCAACACAAACTTTTTTTTATATCGATTTGTTCAACTGAAAAGTATTAAAACTTACGAGCTCATTCCTAGACCTTAATTTATCAATACAAATCATATCGATTTGTTTTTAATATTGACTTGGTGATGCCAAAAAAAAATCAATCTTGCATCGACCTTGCATCACATATGCAGCTCAAAACAAAGCTTGGGCGTACGCCATTGCATAAAAGAATATCTCATTATAACTATTCCATTTCTTTGGTATTTAAGTATAATTTAACAAGTTGGATCTCAGCCATTGCTGCGATGTTTTCAGTCTTTATTTATAAATTACTTATATAAGAGAAGTAGGCATATCTTTCATATTTCCTCAAGCAACATTTCGGGGATATGCGAAGCTAGAATTAATACAAGACAAGAAAATTTGTTTCATTTTTATCTTTAAAGATTAAATATTTCAAACACATTTTGTAATGCTTTAATTATCTGAGGGATTTCCAGCACAATATGATTTTTTGAAGCATTATTAGTTGATTGTATTTTTTATGGCAATAACAGACACACACACTAAAGACGAGCGGTGTGTGCGCGAAGATGTTGATTGACACGGTTCTTGAATAGCTGTAGGTTGTAATTAATTTCGGGCTAGACCACCTAGCACGGTACCTAATAAGCCTAATTTCAGTTTACCGATGTCTTTATGGTGCAGTGAATTATCTGGAAGTGCTCTGGTGGTTCAGTGGCTGGATGCTAGGCCTGTGATACGGCGACTCGGGGTTCAATTTCTGTCGGTTTAAAAAAAATTAAGATTATGTTTGTAAAAAGTATATTTTCTTCATTTTGGGCATGCCTTGGAAATAATACATTGGGCTCGTTAGGTGCCGTGCTAGGGCTAGCTCCAAGTTTGTAATTAGGGGGAAACTGATATCGTAGGAGTGAGTTACAGAGCGCCAGATAAAGGAGTTCTTGTAATGCGATTTTCTAGGTGTTTCCAGTTGTACAACGAACGGGTGTGCTCTTGCCGTCTGTCGTGACTGTCTGACGAGCGTTGCTAGGGGCGGGATGGGGCGGGTCAAATCCCGGGAATATCTGCCGTGAAAATATCTGCTGTAAATCAGGGTTATCTCGGCCACATGTCTACGGTGTTTCAGACTATCTAAATCCCGGATCAAATCCGAATCGCCGACGAGACGTACAGCTCTCTTCTGAATGGAACCAATCAACGTGGTCATGCCAGGACATATTGCTGTTGACCGAAACATCCAGTAGTCCGATTGACGAGGATGAAGGAAAGGTCGATCTTGCCATAATGATGTCAGGGCCCGCCGTATTGGGTTTCTTGATACACGTTGCTGCTTCAATTTTTGCTGCATTGGACTGGACCAAATTTATGTCGCTCCAAGTTCAGACCTGTAATCTGCTCCTGTCTGCGGTGATATGTCTCTGTCGCTGGTAAAGGTTTTTCGGATCTAAATTGGGAGACAAGGGTACTGTCGTCTGCAAAACTGTAAACAGGATTATTGGTTTCGGTCAACAGGTCATTAGTATAGACGAGGAACAGAGGTAGTAAAAGTATTGCGCCCTGAAGTACGCCCGCGTTAAAGCGTGCAGAGATCGGTTTTTAAGGAAACTGGCAAGCCAGCGGCAGAGAGAGAGGTAGTCCGAAGGACGGTAGTTTGTAGAGTAATCCGTCATGCCAGACTCTGTCGAATATCTTCGAAATATCCAACGCAATCGCTTGAGATTCTCCGTAGTTCTCAATATATTAGCTAAAAGGCTAATATATCTCCTGTCGATTTCTCTTTGCGAAAGCCGCATTGGCTATCGCTAATTAATCTGTTGATCTTAATGTACTTGGGTAGTTGCTGATTGACAACACGTTCCATGACTTTGGAGATTATTGAAGGCAAGGCAATTGGGAGATACTCTGAACATGTTTAGGTTGATGAGAAAAGAAAAGATAAAATCTTGAAAAAGCTCCCAATGACGAGCGAAACGTTGACAAATTAACAATTGAAATTTTATTTCATAAACCTATACCCAAGAAAT
>JAEQML010079565.1:0-11948 GCA_016904865.1 Pissodes strobi | reverse complement strand
TCATTTAATAAAATGCACTTTACATATTAATAACAATAATAATAATAAAGATGCATTATTGGTTAATTACATTGATTTATTTACTAATTATTGAAGATAAATTTGTCTTGCTAATGCTTTACCTCTCTTTGTTCCATATGTCATAAAATTTTAAGTGACTGTAATCGATTTTTCTCTAATAAAATCGACTTTCTAGATTTGTTTCTCAGGGCTACACTTTATTGCAGCAAAGACCCAAGCAGCCACGTTTACCAAGAGGGCCAATACGGTGGGCCCTGACATCATTATGGCAGGATAGACCATTCCTTCATCCTCGTCAATCGGACTGCTGGGTGTCTCCGTCCACAGCAATATGTCCTGGCATGACCACGTTGCTAACATCGCAAAAAACTGTATGCACCGCAGCAGTTGCTCTTGCTCTACAAAACGCAAATAAGACCGTGCTTAGAATATTGCTCACATATCGGGGGTTCCGCACCAAAGCACACCCTAAAGCTGCTAGATTCCATTCAGAAGAGAGCTGTGTATCTCGTCCGCGACCCGGAGTTGACCCGGAATCTGGATAGTCTGGAACACCGCAGACATGTGGCTGAGGTGTGCCTGTGTTACAGATACTTCCACGGCAGATGTTTCCAGGATTTAGCCCGCCTCATCCCGCCCCTGGCAACGCCTGAGAGACAGTCACGACAGACGGCGGGGGGAGGGCCCCAGTTCGTCGTACAACTGGACACACCTAGAACATCGCTTTACAAGAACTCCTTTGTCTGGCGCACTGCATTACTGTGGAACTTACTGCCAGGACATCTGTTTCCCCCTAATTACAACCTACAACTATTCAAGAACCGTGTCAATCAACATTTTCGCACATACACCGCTCGTCGAACGTCATAGGATCTCCCTTTAGTGTGTGTGTGTCACTACCATAAAAAAATCAGATATAGCTTCAGGCACACGATATATATGTTTATTTCCTTAGGGCGTCATCAGACCTGTAGAAAAAATCATAGAATAATAGTACGACATCAAAACCATCTTCTTTAGAAAGTTTTGCAAAGTTTAAGTAGGGTCTTCGTTCTTGTCTATCGGCCTTTTTCCCTAAATTCAACCGCAGACAAAGTATTTCCTGTGCGTCTGCGCTGTGCATTAAATAAATGTATGCACTTCGCCTATTTTATTTATTGGCGTTATTAACGAAAGTGTTGCTCGTTATATGTTTTGAAAGCGTATTCTCAAACGTATTTTTCATTCTCGTCCGAAGCTTTCCAAGATGGTTAGAAAAATAATTACAGTCTTACTCGTTAATCTAAACAATTAATTGTCGGAGAAGTAGTTTGCATTCTCGAGCTATTCGGATTAGTGAATATACATAGAAATAAATCTTTGTATCTTTATAATGATTTATATAGCGAAAATTTCTATTAATGAAGTACATAGGTAAATAATTATGAAACTGGAAATCTTACTAACGAATAACGAATTAAAAGAATATAATTATATTCTGAAAATAATATTTGTGTTAAAATTAAAAGGATTTACTTAATTTATTACTCTTCAATTTCTTAACCCAAATTAATAACTTGATTATAAACTCTTTCAAATAATAATATTCAACAGAATATTTCCAAATATTTTCCTGGTTTCCATCGTAACAAAAATAAAATTAAAACTTCTGATTGTCTGTATAAATAAGAACTGAAATTTTGTTTAAAAGGCACGAATATTATCAAAGCGCAAAACTTACCCACATGAAATAGTGTACTGACACACCGATTGGTAACATCATTGTATCCTCGTTTATTAAAGTCCCAATGCATGGAGTACGGTGATGCTATATATCCGTAGGTTCCGTAGGTTTTATGAAATGTCATTTGCTTTGGCGGGTTCATTGTCTTTATAAAGATGGCGTTTTTTTTCCAGAAGCCGAAGTACTCTTGGATATGCGCAATATCATATTACGAATAGATTATTTAGCAAAATTTTAATCATATTTCCCTTCACGCATGGTCTACACTTCCATATATTTGCTTGGTTTCCATGGTAAGAACAATAAAATTAAAACTTCTGATTGCCTCTATAAATAAGCACTGAACTTTTCTTTAAATCTCACGAATATTACACCATTCTAATCAAGGCACGAAAATTACACACGTGGAAGTCGTGTAATAGCACACCAATTATTGCCAGTACTGTAAACGGGCAACATCATTGTAGCTTAGTTTATTGTATTTCCAATGGAATACCGTATTGCCATATTTCCGGAGGAGGTTTCATGAAAAGCCGTTTGCCCTGGCAGAGGGGGTAATCACTAGGGTAAAATTTGTGGCAAGATTGCGAAAAGTAAGGGATTGAGGGACTTCGACAGATTGCGAAAGATTGCGAGGGATTTCGAAAGATTGCGACGGATTGCGACAGAATGCGAGTTTGTGTATAAGATTGCGAGAGAATTCCAAGGATTGCGAAGAACTCCCAAGGATTGCGAAAGACTCCCAAAGGATTGCGAAAGACTTACAAGGATTGCGAGGGATTTCTAAAGATTGCGAAAGCGTTTTCATGTTCTTTTAAAGTGTCTTGCAAATTACAAAACGTATAGTTAGTTTTACGCTCGGGTTTAGGGAACTATAGGTAGGTTTGTTATGGAAACGAGAAATATTCTCCAATATGAAAATATAGAAATTAGAATTGTTAAAACATGGACTTTGATTAAACAAAAATCATCAATAGAGATAAAATATTTTACATTATCAACCAGGTTCAAATTTTAAACCCCAATTAAAAGCTATCCTAAAAATTAAAAAAGAAATACAAAAGTTCATGTTTATGACAATTTTGTGAACAGGATAATTTTAGGTAACAACAAAATAAAATAGCTTATTTGTGGCCTTTTGGAAATCTGTTTTGGTTCAAAAATTATATAGGTATACCGGGTGACCTCGAGATTATACTGACCACTGACCAGGCGTTTTTAACGTCATTAGAAATATATATTTTGAGATTTAGGGAGCTTCCAGGAACGGCTATAAGGAAAAAAAGTAGGCGTAAAAACATTAATTAATCACTTCTGATCATACCCGACGTAATGGAAACTGTGTTAGGTATTTTAAATGGAAACCCCTGTATATTTAGGCTATTTTCGATTTTACCTATTCATCAAAATCTAAGTCGGTTACATGACTTAGATTTTGATGAATAGGTAAAATCGAAAATAGCATAAATATACAGGTTATTCCATTTAAAATACCTAACACAGTTTCCATTACGTCGGGTATGATCAGAAGTGATTAATTAATGTTTTTACGCCCTATACCTATCTATGATAGTTTCGGATACAGGACGTGCTACTAAAATTATTTAAGTGGATGCTAGTTAAGTGTCAAATTTGAACATTTCCGGATTACCTACAGGTAAACTGAAAGTGAAAGTTTTAGTAGTTTAATAGTTAATATACTGCAAAAATCTGTCCGGTGTTTCATTTAAAATAACAAAGTTTCTATATTTCTGGTTGGATCGAAAGTGACCGATTAATTATTGCTTTTACTCCTATTCTTTTCTCGATGGACATTCCGGTAAGCTCCCCATATTTCGTATTGATATCTTTTTGTATAATTAAATAAAACGCCTGGTTAGTAATCTCGCGGTCACCCGGTATACAGGGTGTCCTATTTCACTGCTTTTTGATGCTCAATTGCTTGTTTCAAATTTATTATAAGATAAACAGAAAAAACATAGCTTATTTGGATTAGACTGTGATTTAATGCAAAATAGGTACAAATATTAAAAAAATGAATATCAAAAAATACAAAAAAAAACTTAAAAACATAGGTAAGTATGACCCCAAAATTGACCTCAATAAATTAACTTTAAAATGATCTAGTTCAAAAATAGCAAGTCAGAAAAACAGCCAAAATCAGAAATAAGAACTTGTGCATTTAATTACAAATAATCTTTGAAGCTATTTTTCGCAGCCTAAAATATCTGTTCGATTTCTAATTTTTGTTGCCGTAGATAAAAATGCTAATTTTTCAATAGTGGTATTGGCTCATAAAATATGAACTTATTTTCCACTATTTGAATGTCTTCATTTTTCACTTTTGGCCAAATGGGTGTCGAGGGACTACTTTAAGGAATTTAATTTTGTTGGAGCTCTTATCAATCCATCCTTTACAACTCTACCAATGTACCATGTCCGTAAATAACATACTGCATAATAATTTTTCAAACGTATATCAATAGAGCTTTTGTTGGTATTTTATCTTCCTTTTACTTCTTATTTTTGTTTTTCAAGGAACCCCCCCATTCGCTTGAAAATCTTCCTAACTTGTTAGAAAAGAGCCAATAAACGAGTGGATTTCATTACTAGCATTTCTTTGTTGACTTAAACACCTAGAAAAGAACGATCTTCCTTTTGTTTCTTTTTGCTCCTTAATATTTAAGATATTCGTAATAAACCTAAAATCAGCTATTTTATTTTAAATTTGTTCTGACTTTATTTAAAGAGATAATATAAAATGAATTTAACATTATTGTTGCCATTTTTTCTCCTTTACAAGACGGTAGTATCATATTTGAAATCTGGCGTTTCGTGTCCGGGCCCCCACCATCAACTTTTTTTTTTAAATACCGACCTTTGTTTTTTATTTCATTTTTAGAAGCCTTTGGTTTCCCAAAACCAACGATGTATCACACCTGTTCAATAGCGGTACCAAATATTTTCATAAGTGAAATCGAGTCAGAAAAGATGTCTAACACATTATTTCTTATGGAAAAACATCTAGATTTGTTGATTTATTAGTAAGTGTGAAACATCGTTGGTTTTGGGAGAACAAAGGCTTCTAAAAAATTAAATAGAAAATCCAGGTCCGTATTTAAAGAAACGAAGTTGATGATGGGGGCCCGGACACGAAACGTCAAATTAAAATTTGATACTGCCATCTTATAAACAAATAATAATGTTACATTCATGTTATATTATATCTTCAAATAAAGTCAGGAAAAATAAAAATTAAATAGCTGCTTTTCGGTTTACTACGAATATCTCCGGAAGTAGTCGGAATTTTCTAAATTTCTCAACGACATATCGATGACCCCTAAATTGCGCAATTTTGCCCCCATATAACAGACTTCGTATCTCTTATGGTTTCCGAGATCCTAATGGTGAGAAGCAAATTTGTTTCACCCTGTCTAGATTTCTCACTCCAATGCCAGTTCAGTATAGTTCAATGTCAGATAGCTAGCAGTGTATAAGAGATACTCTGTATACGAACTGGTATTATACAAGGTGTTATTTAAGTACGCGGCCAAAGTTCACTCTTTGAGTGATTTTAGGACGAAAAGTTTATATAAACAGAGGTCCGGAAATGCATTGTTTCCAAAATACAGAGTGTTCAAGTTTAAGAAAAAAAACGGTAGTGTACGCCGTTGACTTCCTTCTAATTTTGGTATTTATTTCGGATTAAGAAACTAAAAATACAACTTTTTTGTCCTTTGAATTAATTATTCTCGTATCTTTCTTACTCTTTAGGAAAAAAAATAAACACCACTACTTATTCCATGTCCCTAGACTATATCACAAAAAAGGTGATTTTTTTCTCAAAAACTAAGCAAGATACAAAGATAAAACAAGGGATAGGAAAGTTCTATTTTTAGTTGCTAATTTTGAAAAAAATATATGATTTTTCAAAAGTGAGTGACTTCCGGGACGCCAATGGACTTAAAAATAATTAAATATGGCTAAATTAGCTCCTTGTAATGTAAATACTACTGTCGAATTTTAACAAAATCGACCAAAAGAATCTTATAAAGATTTTTACAAAAAAACTATTTTTTTTTCAAAGTTTGACATCCTGTATCTTGGAAACAGTGCGGACCTATGTTTATATGTTTATCTTAAAATCACTCGAGGAATTACCTCCTGAGGGGTGGCTACGTACTTAAATAACACCCTGTATTATTGGCGACAATGAATTCAAGTGTTGTCAACAAACGCTTACCATAAAAATACCGAGAAAAATACCTAACAATTTTTTATACGTGTTTATGACAAATACTATACCCAGTTAGCACGTAGCCGCTCCTTTGGTACTTAATATCATCTATTTTAACGAACATTTTTGTAGATTATGAGCGATTGCGAATGGATTGCGATAGGATTGCGAAGGATTGCGTGGATTGCGAATCGATTTCGGGGGATTGCGAAGCGATTGCGATGATTGCGAAGCGATTGCGTTGATTGCGAAGCGATTGCGAATTATTGCGATAGTGATTTCGGCGATTGCGAGTGAGTTTGTGACAGTATTGCGAGAAGTGAATCACCCCTCGGCCCTGGCATGGCGGGTCCATTGCAAGGTTGGTAGAGGATAGGTTGCCCGATAACTTGCCCGATCGACGCGCGATATCATTTGTTGAAAGCCGACAGCGATAGCACAGAAATGTCACGGTTTTTGTAGAATTGCTCGGCTATTTTTCAAGATAGTGTAGTATAACACACTATCGCGTGTTCAAAATAGTTGAATAGTCTTTATTTTGCCAATGATCGTCAAAGTAGATTAAAAAGAAAACCAAGCCCTACGCTGTGTTATTATTATATCTTGCACAATTTTACTCACTCATTATGCGCCTTTACGAGACACAATTAGGGAAACTTGAGAGAAAGGTGCGTCATGTAAATTAAACCACAGATTCCTAACACACAATTTATTAAAGAAAAGAATGCCGGACTCAGCCTGGAATTCACGTGGGGAAAGGGTACGGCAGAGAAAACCCCTCGATCTAAATTCCTAAATCGAATTATGCTGTCTAATCTATTAGTATAATAATTAATTAAGTTACTGTCTCCCGTACCACAATTCGTAGTTCTACACTTGTAACAATACATTTAAAACTGAAGAGGTTTTTGTTAGTTAACCAGAAGCCGCTGGTAGGTACTGAGGTCCTGGATTACGGGGGCTACCCAGCTATTTAGTTGCAAATATGGGACAATATCATAGTATAGTCTTATAATTTGCCAATATCTCTAGGATGATCATTATATTTATAACTAGGATATTCTCCCGTTAGGGTAGGAAATGGTAAGTATAGATTCATCAAGGTCCTTGTGCACACTCTCAGTCATTCTAATATTTAAATCCTAACATAAAAAGACAGCAAACAATACCCTTTTGTTTTCATTTAAAGCAGTGTTATTCACAGCATAAAACGATTTCATTAAAATATACACATGTTATACCATCGAATATGAATTATCCATGAAAATAGAAGAGATATTTATGTAAATTATGTTAAAACCCATTAGCGCCCAAAATAAAACTCCTTGATCATTTCCATCGACACCACCTACTCCGCGATTATACGTTTTAAAAACATTTGGTTGCACAACATCGGTCTTCTCTTTTTTTATCTTGCACCATCGTTTAACTTTCTGCAGGGGTTCCACATTATCGGAATTTGTTGGTATCGTACAAAACACTGTTGTCATTCCAACGTACGAGAAGAATTTAATTTTTTGTATCAAACGAACTATCATAAGTTCCCCTTTTCTTTTTTTCCATTTCTTTCACAGACAACATCGGGCATTTCTCTGTTCTGTTTTGTCACAAAGTACCGGTTGCCCTGAAACCTTGTTGTTTCAAGTACTAAGTAAAATAATTTTCAAGAATATAATGTGATCGCTGGGCACAGAGACACATTTCAATAAAGACAATACCACCTTGGAACCCAAAGGGAATTTATTGATTTTCCACAATATGTATCAATTGCATAATAGTACCCTGTTGAACTGCAGAGTGACCAATTTTTGAAGCCAACTCGACAAGGCTGAACTTTAATAAACTGCTTAGCAGAGTGATGGCCATAGTATTTAATCATTGCTTCATCTATGGATAACATTTCATGAAAGGTTCTCCACTGCTGAAAGTTGGTATTGAGCATATCCATAAGTGGCCTTACCTTGTACATTCGGTCATTATTTATTTCTGTATTATTATTTATGTGCAGGTATTTTTCTATTTCCAGATACCTATTTCTAGACATGCATTTGGAAACAATATCTACGTGAAGGTCCTCATCAAGTGACCAGTAAAGACGTTCCCGAGGTAACCTATGGTATCCAGTAGAAAAAAGTATACCAAGGAAACTTTTGAGTTCTTCAGTTGTAAGTGAAAACCCATGATTATTTTTTTGATAAGCGTAAAGTATCGTGTGTTCTACAATAAGTCTTAAAATTTTATCGTGAACCAATTTTTGAAATATATCTTTGGGAGTAAGATTTTTTAGGTTCTCACAAAATATTTTAGTTCTCTCAGATGCTCCATCGGACGTTGACTGCCACCGACTATACTTGCAGCTGTTTTTCTTTTTGCCAATTTGGTTGCATAAAACTGGGATCTCTTCTCCGAGGCCGTACGCTTTTATACTTTTTGCCGATACCAGTTTTATTCTCTTAGCAGCCAGTGTTTCATTGTCACTATCATCCCATTCTGAGCCCGAAGTTGAATCATGTTCTGACGCGTTATCTGAAGGTCTCACGAAGAATTCTAACGTGCCTGCCTGGAACATCACAAGGCAAATATGCGGAATCCAGAATATCTTCATCGATTTCTTCGTGATCCGTTTGTGTGTCGGGATCTGGAGGCAGAATAACGATATCAACATCGTTGCTGCTCCACGAAGCAGCAAAATTTGCAGCGGCGTCCAAGTTTGGTAACCTTTTGCGCTTATAGAATGATGACGCTAGTATTGCTGGGTGGTTTATGTAAAATCCCAGTTCCATTGTATCACGTTGATAAAAACCTAAAAAGAAAATTCAAAACTCACTCACTCAATTGAGTACACCTTTGTTTATAACAATATTGAAAACGCAATATTCAAAAATATCAATATTTATATATATGACTTACCTTTTCGTAATGTATAAAATATAATTTCATCAAATAAAAATACCAAGATTACTGAAATATAACTGGATTATTTGATAATATGTTGATAAACTACACCAAGCTACAAGTCGGCACATGAATTGAGTTATTTTTCACTTTATGCAGTGCCACCAATTGGTTTTTATTCAAACTATTCGAGTAGAAAATTATGATGTGAATATTCTTAGCAATATAAAACTCTTGAATAGTTTAAATTGTTCATATTAGATGGTGACACATATTTAATTTCAGGTGTACTCAATTGAGAAGCTAATGGGTTTTAATAACAATATCAAAATATATCCATATGTTATACCCTCAAATATGAATTATCCATCATGAAAATAGAAGAGATATTTATGCAAATTATGTTAATAACAATATCAAAATATATCCATATGTTATACCATCAAATATGAATTATCCATGAAAATAGAAGGGATATTTATGCAAATTATGTTAATAACAATATTATAAGTTTCATTTTACCGACTTATAATGACATGTTGCAACACAGGAGCAAAACAATTCACCAAAATAAACCGTTCACTGCGCCGGAAAAGTTTACAGAAGTAAAAATATAAGTTGATTCACTTCGCGCCATCGTCAAATTCCACTCCGCCACTCCCCGCCTGCCCGGTAGACTGGTGCCAGTCTACAGTGGAGAGCTGGGTGAGTTAAGTTTATTTTAAATTTGTATACGGTCAGGCGTATACGGTGAGATTTCAAAAATAGCGGTTGGTTTTTGGTGGATTTCTGAGTAAAATGTCTAGTCGAAATATTTGTTCAGTAGTTGATTGTGAAGGACGAATTGGAGACAATATATCGCTCTTTAGGTGCCCAAAAGGGTAGGCATGTATTAGTTTATTATAAGCTTACAAGTTAAATTTGTCCTACTTCCCATCAATGTTCAATATTAATATCGATTTATAGTGAGTGCAATAGAGTATGTAATAAAAAAAACTTGCAGGTGTCGAGCCTGGAAAAGTGCCTTAGAATTTATAGGATCCCACAAATATGCGAATAATACACTAATGTAATGTCATAGACGTATTAGAATGTGTGGTTTGCATATTAATGAAAACAGTTTTGCAAATTCTTCTAGCAGCTGTATACATTCATATGCTGTTCCATCAACCGGGTTACCAACTAAAAAAGGTCACTTTTAATCAGGTTTTGTGCATTTGCAAAATAATGTAAGATGGGTGCAAATATAGATTTATCTAAAAGTTTATTACTTTAAATTTTGTGCTTATTAGTTATTGTGGTAAAATTAACGAAATATAGAAATTGCTAAAATGTAGATAATTAGTTTTGCAAAACTTTTTCCAAAATAATTTGTAAAGTTTTGCAAAGCTATGATGTAGTTCATCTCCAAAAGAAATTAAAATAAAGAATTTTGCACGGGGGTATTAAATTTAATTCTTGAAGTAAAAAATAATATACTTTACAAATTTTATTTAAATATGCAATCGTATTTACCGTATTTTTTTTTAAATATGCTGAATAAGGCCTTTACCTTTTCATATTTTTTTGTGACTTCACAAAATAAATTTTTCAAAATTTTAATGAAAACATATTTCATTATTTAAATTCCTCCATTTATTACTTTCTAAGGGGGAAATTGGACTCTATGTTCCCAATAGCGCTTTGACCAAAATAACGTGTCAAACTCGAATCTTATTGCCTCAAAACCCCTACATTTTTTTAACGTCGCGTTACCATCCTCGGCTCGCCTTTGATATGACGATTTCATTGAATTGGCGCGTGTACCAACTTATATTTTTAATTCTGCAAACTTTATATTTTTAATTCTGTAAACTTTGGCGCCGGTTTCAGACTATCTCCTTGTTCTCGAGCGATACCCTTTCGGATTTCTTTCCAAAAAAATCTCGCAAAACCCGACTTCAATTTATGACTTGTTTTTATCTGTTATATGTATATAGGGTGTCTCAAAATATACATATATGTCGGGTGTCTCAAAACTGAATGTATAAGGTCTAATGCAATTGTATTTTAAATAGGTGGGTTACCTCAATAGAGATATAAACCCGGGTATATTTATGATCAGGAAGAAAAGATTTTTTAAATACCTAATAATATACCTGGTGTTACATTGGAAAAATACTTTAGAAGGCCTTTAGCTAAAATGATGGGAATGTGAGTTATCTGAATTGCTAGATAAATCTATAAAATAATATTAAATAAAGGCGCTGTGTTTTATTTTTTTCTTACTAAGGTAGACAAATGTTTGAACAATAATTAAACTAAATTGAACAAAACAGTTTCAAAACCTAGTACAATTAAGCTCCACGGTTATAATTATATACAAAGGGTGGTCCGATTTATAATCGGGATACTTTGACACCGTATTTAGCAATTATTAATAAGTCAAAAAAGCCATATAAACATGTCTAAAAATGCACCGTTTTTAAGATAAGATTTTTAAGATAGGGGGGTAAAAGTTTTTTTTTTATATAAATATCCCAAATATTCTTTAAAAGATTTTAATTAAAATTGTTCCTTGTAGTAATAATGGGCTAACTTAGGCCCGATTATATTAAAATTATTAAGTCCAGTGGCGTCTCGGGGGCCACCTTACCCAATATTTCAAGAGAATGTATACCACAGACATTTTGTATTTTTTTCAGATTAAGTTGTAAAAAGTACAACTTTTATTGCCAATTAACGTTTTTCGTATCTTGCTTCGTTTTCGATTAAAAACCATTTTATTGCATGACCATTGACTATAGAAAGAAATCACGGATAAAATATTTGCTTTAGTCGCTTGCAACAAGTTTTATAACAATTTTTATAACCAAAATAAACTGATAAATTCCAAAAAAAAACAAGTAGACCCCAGTTTTTGCCAGTTCGGCAGTTTTTTTTGTTTTGTTATCCAAGGTAATGCAATCAAATGGACCTTTTTTTTTATCGGAAACGAAGTAAGATACGGAAAAAAAAGTGACAATTTAAAAATTATTAGTTGCTTAATTTGAAAAAAATACAAACCTTATAAAAAGTCATTGGCTTATTTTT